>CAXKVI010000001.1:157853235-157863235 GCA_964058755.1 Campiglossa producta
GTAAAAAGATCTATGGGGCCGAAGTGCGTTAAGCTAGAAGTACCGATTGAAGAATTTATTCAGACACAGACAGAAGGACTTCTAAATATTTAAAAAAATGAGATAGGTGGCAACCTTTTAAACCGGCCCAAGTGGCAACGCCCATGTGTATAATCTTCGAATGCATCATACTGTCTAAATGGCAAATTTCAAGCAGATCGGTCGATCGGTTTCCGAGATAGTGGTCGTTAATGTTATAAGATAAATAAAATGCGTTTAGGTGGCAACTCTATGCGCTCCATAGATCTTAAGATCAGTCAAACAAGTTGGATTCATCACACAGACACGTTGTGCTCTTCGTTTACCAAATGATTTAGTCGTCGCTGGGCAAGGGGCGAAACCACATCGCGTGGGGGTGTCGCTTGTTTGGTCAGCGAATATTAAAAATATAGTTCGGACGATCACAGCGCGTGTATAAGCGTTCTCACTTATACACCTTCATTTACAAATCTGCCGACCCATGCACTATACTATCTATTTGCCAAATTTTATTCAAATCGTACAAGCAGTTTCCTAGATATCGACCGTTACAAGAAAGAACAAATAAATTGCGGTTAGGTGGCAACCCCGCTTGAAAGTGTCGTATTTGGAATACGGCTGAAAATACCCTTCATGGCATATCTTGCTCAATATTTATAAAAAATTGAGATAAGTGGCAACTCTGTCAACCGCCGCAAGTGGCAACTCATATGAAAATAATATTAGATTTTATGTGTCAAGTACCTTCAATAATTTCAAAACCGAAACCGTTGTTTTGATTTGAAAAATAACGAAACCGAGACTGTTTCGAAAAGCGGAACCGGTTCCAAACGGTACACGATTTTTTAATGTCTTACTTCATTTAGTGGGCACATAGGTATTTTCTTTTATAATAATCTTGGCTTGCGTCATAATGACGCTTAACCGCCTAGGCGATTTTGGCCGTTTCGTATCAAAGCACGCCAGTCATTCCTTTTTAGCGATAACTGACGCCAATTGGAAACCCCAAGGAAGTTCAAGTCATCCTCCACTGGTTGTTTCCATCTCAATCGAGGCCTCCCCCTCCTCTGCTGCCGAATTCGGGTGTCGATAGGAAAACCTTCTGTGCTGGAGCTTCTTTGTCCATTCGCATAACATGACCCAACCAGCGGAGCCTTTGGGCTCAACTAAGGTCAGGTACGCATAAAGCTCGTACAGCTCATTGTTAAGTTTCCTTCGATACTCACCGTTGGCATCACAGGAGGACTATAAATTTTCGGGAAAACTTTTCTCTCAAATACTCAAACGGTCATCTCATCTTCTCTTGACACTGTCCATAATTCCGAGCCGTACATAAGGATTGGTATGATGAGAGACTTATAAAGCGTGATCTCTCTTTGTCGAGAGAGGACTTTACTTCTCAATTGCCTACTTAGTCCAGAGTAACACTTATTGGCAAGAGTGATTCTCCATTGAATTTCTAGACTAATATTGTTTTCGATGTTAATGCTGGTTCCCAAGTAGACGAAGTCCCTCACCGTTTAAGATTTGTAGCTATCAAAGGTGACTTGGCTGCCAAGACGCAGGTGCGCCGATTCTTTCTTTGAAGACAGCAGATACTTCGTCTTGTCCTCGTTCACCGCAAGACCCACTTTTTTCGCTTCCTTATCCAGTCCAGAGAAAGCAATATCATCGGCATACGCCAGCAAGTGCACGCTCTTGTAAAAGATTGCACCTCCAGCATCAGGTTGAAGACATCGCACGAAAGAGAGACGCCCTGTCTGAAACCTCGTTTGGTTTCAAATGGCTCCGTGAGGTCCTTCCCAATTCTGACGGAGCTGTTGGTATTGCTCAACGTCATTTGGCAAAGCCGTATAAGCTTTGCAGGGAAGTCAAATTCAGACATAGCGGCATACAGGCAACTCCTTTTTGCGCTGTCAAAAGCGGCTTTAAAACCGACAAAGAGATGGTGTGTGTCGATTCTTTTATCATGTGTCTTCTCCAGGATTTGGCGTATCGTGAAAATCTGGTCGATGGTAGACTTACCAGGCCTAAAGCCACACTGATAAGGTCCAATCAGTTTGTCTACGATGCGCTTCAGTCTTCCACAAAATACGCTAGAAAGAACCTTATAAGCGATATTAAGAAGACTGATTCCGCGGTAGTTGGAGCGGTTAGCGGGATCGCCTTTCTTGTGGATTGGGTAGAGCACACTCAAATTCCAGTCTGGAGGCATGCACTCATCTGACCATATTTTGCATAAGAGGTTATGCATGCTTTTTACCAGCTCTTCGCCTCCGTGTTTGAACAGCTCGGCGGGTAGTCCGTCTTTTCCAGGCGATTTGTTGTTTTTGAGCCTGGATATAGCTATCCTCACTTCATTATAGTCAGGTGGTGGGACGACTTTTACATCGTCAGGGATTGGGGTATCGGGTTCGACGTCTCCCTCGCAATTTAGCGTCCTTACAGGACCGATATCGTTGCCTCCTTTTTATTTCCCCTGTAAGATCTTTTATTTATACTAATAGACCTGGTTGTTGGATTGCTTCTGGTCAAATAAATTTCTAGGTGCATGAAACGAGTAAACATTTCTGAAATCATTAATCATTGTACTAATATGTTACTAGTGGTCTGTTGACGACAACAACAACAACAATATAGAGTAGCAAAGCATTTCAACAGAATCAACTCAAAACAACAAAATACTACAAATAAATAAAATTCGCACTAACTCATGTTTCTACAAAAGCTGGAGCAACAAAAAGAATTGACATAAATTCTTAGTTGAGTGGCTCAATGGTTGGCCTGTTGACTTGTTGCTGCACTGACTGACTTTTTGACTCGTTCACTGACACATACATAGATTGGCTAGCGGCTTTTGAAATAGCAGGTAGGTAGTCTCGGCTAACTTACTGTTTGGTGCTGCTGCGCGCTGTTTCATCTTGATTGGCGGCTTGTTGGTGTAAACGATCTTGTGAAAAGCGCCACTCCTAAAATAGGCGACAAGTGCACAAAAGCAAGGCGACAAAGCAATAAACAAAAAAATAACAAATACAATAACAATTATTTTGCGGCACACAAAAAAAGGTAGGCTAGCCAAATGGTAGCAAAAGTATAACAAAAACACAACAACAATAAACACAAAAAAGAACAGTAAATACAACAATTCAACAGAGCATCCGTACAACAATCAGCATCATCAAATATGCAACACCATGCTGCAAGCTGAAAAGAAAATCTGCAGTAGCGACCAACT
Organism: Campiglossa producta; assembly: GCA_964058755.1. NCBI lineage: Eukaryota > Metazoa > Arthropoda > Insecta > Diptera > Tephritidae > Campiglossa > Campiglossa producta. The sequence goes on from CAXKVI010000001.1 coordinate 157,856,489, forward strand.
TAATGTTGCAGCAGCCAGCTTTAAGCATCAATGAAGCAACTAGAACAACAACAATTGTACACTAAAGAGTTGGCAAATCAAGGTATTGGGCGCGTCAGTTTGGCGAGTTCGCTTACAACTGGCGCATAATAAGTGGGCGCTGCTGTTGCTTCTGCGCATGCTCAGCGCTGCTCGCTGTTATTTTCAATGTTGGCACCACTTGCCACTGGAAGCTGTGCATCTGCGATTTGCCACCAAACATTCCAATGTGTGCACATGCGTGGAATTTATGTGAGATTCAAGATAGTCAGTTAAAAGCGCATCAAACAAATTGAGAAAAAAGGAATTTGGTAGGGAAATTGGTTAGGGAATATTTTCGTGGAGCTCTTGAAAACGTTGAATAAAATGAAGATAGGAAGTTTATGTTTTCAAAAGTGATCCTTACCGGAAGAGAGGAAGTTTCTCGTATTACTTATCTTTTTAAAACTCAGAGTTAAAAATAATAAAAAAAAATATTCTAGTCGATTTTTTGTCGTTCCCACCGTGTAAATAGCAAATCGATCGATCTACACTTTGTAATTGAAGGTGGACAGCAGTGGATCGACCAAAATCGACCCATGTAAATGATCCTTTAGGATAAGGAAATCCTATAAACGTTAACCTACTCCATTCCTACATTAAGGTAACCTCGAAAGGTGGCGGATTTAAATAACGCTTCTCATTGCTCGCAACCGTGAAAGATGTGATCACTGATCAGATCTTTTCAGATGGGTATAGAGGTACTCACGGTGAGCTTAAACAACTTATTATGAAAAATCAAAACAACAAAGATATTATTTCATGGTTGTATTTTTGGACGTATTAGAAGATATTCTGAGCAAAACTGAAATCATTCATCGAACTCATTTTGAGATTTGTAGGATTTTTCTTTCTGTGGGTGCCCCTGTTTCATTTTTAAACAAGTTTCTCCAACTTTTTCTTTTTTCAAATGGTGCATCTATGCCACTATGACCCTTCCTTTCCTTTCTTTTTCTTTCTTTTCCTTTCTTGTCCATTTTTTTCATTTCCTTCCCTTTTTTCCTTTCCATTCATTTCCTTGGCATTCCTCCCCTTTCCTTACCATTCCTTTCTTCTCCTTTCATTTCCTCCCCTTTCCTTACCATTCCTTTCCATCCCTTTCATTTTTCGTTTCCTTTAATTTCCATTATCTTCCTTTCCCGTCTTTTCCTTTCCTTCCCTTCCCTTCCCTTGCTTTCCCTTCCCTTCCCTTCTCGTCCCTGCTCTTCCCTTTCCTTTTTCACCCTTTTTCACCAAGTTGTGGGGACTAAAAATTTGCGTGAAAAGCCGCCCAGTCTCACTTTTAAAATTGGTGTTACGGTTTATCGAAGTTTTAAGTAATTGGATCTCGTCACTCCATTCCTACGGAAGAACTTAAGCAGCCGCGATCAAGGTAAGTATTCCGATTTATGGAAACGGACATTTAGGTAAATGGGTTAAGTGGACTTTAGGTACAAGAATAGCTACACGGCAAGAACAGGATAGTAGATATTATACTGTTCAGGGTGGATCAACATATTCACTGATGGTTGTAAGAGTCACCAAGTTCAAACCCAATGCAAATAAAGGATGCTACGTAAGAGATGCCAGGGAACCCTGTGTGTGCTAGAAAATATTAAAAACTCCTGCTCCTTTTACTACCTGGAACGAGGTTAACAGAGTTAATTTGCGATTGGGCATTGAAGTTGTAGTTTTGGCTGACGGACCTACCCCCAGAAAAGTTCTTTTCATATACATACATATAATATATGTTGCCACTTGGGGTGTGTTATGGGGTTGCCGCCAGTTTTTTTTATCTATTTTGGAAATATTATACTGTTGTTAAATAAGATTTGGGGACAATTTCAGGAATACAGAGCAAGCTCGGTCACCCAGGCTGGCGGCAACCCCATAACACACCCCAAGTGGCAACACCCCGGTGGAAAATCTTAGAATGAAGCATACAATACCCTCCCAAAATCTATCCAACCGAAATAGTGGATGGCAACCCTGCTTGAAAATGTCGCCGTTCGAATGTAGCCGGAAATTTAGATCGGTTCAGCGGTTTCACTTGATACCGTATTGGCATATGATAGGAGGCAACACGGAAAACCACCCAAGTGGCAACACCCATGCAAATAATCTTATAATCAATCATGCTATCTATTTGTCAAATTTCATCCAAATCGGTTGAGCGGCTCCCGAGATACAAGGAATAGTAAATAAAAATCGGTAAGGTGGCAACCCTAGTTAAAAACAATGCTTGAAATTGTCATATTCTGAATACGGCCGAAAATACCTTTCATTTGATACCCATATTGGCATATCTTGCTCAATATTTGAAAAGAATTTATATAGGTGGCAACCCTGTGAACCGCCGTAAGTGGCAACATCCCCGTATATAACCATAGAATAAATCATACTATCTATGTATATGCCAAATTTTCTCCAAAACGGTCAAGCGGTTCCCGAGATATAAGGGAAAAAAATTAAAATGTGGTTAGGTGGCAACCCTAGGTGGCAACCCGATTTAAAATTGTCATATTTGAAATACGGTCGAAAATACCTTTCATTTTATATCCATATTGACATACATATCTTGTTCAAAATTAAAAAAAAAATATAGATAGGTGGCAACCCTGTAAACAGCCCCAGGTGGCATCCGTTGTCATCAATATTCATAAAATATGTCTTTTTAGTTCAACTTTATTCCAAATCGAGTATAAATCTCTCAATCTTCACCATAAAGCTTCCACCTTAAAAGGAGCAACTGAATAGTATTACCCAAAGCTTGATCAGCGATGATATTAATCAGTATCCCTTTGACCATAAATCGCGAAAAAAAAACAATGCGCATGGGAACCAATAATACAAAAAATGGGCATAATTGTACAAGAGCTATTGTGACCAAAACAACAATTCACATTAAATACACCAAAAAGGGTGTTTACAAAATGTAACCTGCATTTTGACCCAAATATTACGCGTAGTGTGTATGTAGTACATCTTATGCGTGTTACGCATTGTCGTCTAACAATCAGAAGGCGGTAAGTAGACGCATTTTGCTTAATATTTTTGCGAAAGCGATACACTGAAATGGTTTAAGGTGGCTACCACTTTTGTCCAGTCTTTGGCGGCACAAAGGTTTGATTTATGCCAACGCAGCATGATACCAACAAATGATCCATAAACAAAGCAAACCAACAACAAACAAACAAAAAACTAAACCAAACGTAGAAAAGGCTAGATAGTGGCGTTTCGCGCTGAAAACTCATAATTGAGTGTCACAAAGAGTGTCGCGCATGCGCAAACGAAGCAACAGCAACCAACAAGTTGCTGGCAACACAAAATCACCATCAAAACAACTACAAAATAGCCCACCAAAAAAGACGCCAGCAATTTCTGTTGTTGTTCCACAATATTGAATTACAAATGAATTTAGTTAAGTTAAAAGTTGTTGTTGCCACCAATGTCTTTGTTGTTGTGGTCGTCGTCGTCGAGTGCCAAATACGTACCAGCAAAAGACGGTTCAGCCGTACGCATAACTCATAAGTCGCCTTCGTCACCATTTTTATGGTTTGTTTCTGGGAAAGCCAAAACATTAACGCACACACACACCATAACCACATAAATACACGAACTTCCTTCTATTTGAACAATCCTTTTAGCCATTCAAACGATAGCGCACTGTGCCTTACATTTTTGTTGAGTTGGCGTTGACTTGTTGAGGTTGCTTTGGTTGATCCACCGGCGCATGAAAATGTCTCAATTAGGTATATGGCACATATACGCACCAAAAGATTTGTTGCTGTTTATGGTGTGGTGGCAGTGATCTGTGGCCAACTTTTGGGTCAGCCCAAGTATAGAAAATGTATGTGGAGGCGTTTATATAGACATTAAACTCTAGTAGCCAAAATGGCTAGATTGAGCTGGGATGTGAACAGATGTACATATATTTGCAGTAGTATTCAAGCTGTTGCGACAACTAATGCAGTTTATTTGTGACGAAAATTTTATTTTATTATTACAACTACTACGATCTACTACTAATGGCGGCGATATATCATAACCTCTGACGAGATTTTTGCCGAGCTTCACTTCCAACTTGTGGTGTGCTGCTTTTGATTTTTTTTCTGACACGTTGGCGGGACCTACAGTTTTTGTCGACTCCAAACGGCACTTGTAAAGCAAATGAGTTTTTGCTGAGAAGCTTCCCATTGAAGAAATGCACCTGGAAAGTTTGCCAAACTACTGTCAAGAGGCGACCCCGTTTAGAAAAATGATTTTTCTAAATAATTTCGGATGTTGCTTTTGCCGGGAATCGATACCCGACTGCTTGGTATGGTTGGCCAAACAGACTACCGCTACGCCGGTATATTATTTTACTTAAAACTTAAATGATTTTTTTTCTTTTTTTCTTTTTATTTTTTATATTTTTTTGTTTTACTTAATCTTATTTTATTTTATTTATTTATTTTTATTTTAATTTTATTTTTATATTATTTTTATTTTTATTTTTATTTTTATTTTATTTTAATTTTTATATTTATTTTTTTATATTATTTTTATTTTATTTTTGTTTTATTTTATTTTATTTTAATTTTAATTTTATTTTTATTTTATTTTAATTTTTATATTTATTTTTTTTCCTTTTATTTTTTTTTAATTTATTTTTACTTTTATTTTTTTATTTTATTTATATTTTTTGTTTAATTTTTTTTTTATTTTTATTTTTATTTTATTTTTACTTTATTTTAATTTTATTTTATTTTTGTTTTTTTTTTCATTTTATTTTATTTTTATTTTTTTTATTTTTGTTTTTATTTTCATTTTATTTTATTTTTATTTTTTTTTATTTTTATTTTATTTTTTTAAATTTTTTTACCTTTTTTTATTATTTTATTTTTATTTTATTTTTTATTTTATTTTTATTTTATTTTAAATTTATTTTATTTTTATTTTATTTTTATTTTATTTTTATTTTATTTTTATTTTATTATTTTTTTTTTCTTTATTTTATTTTTATTTTTTTTTATTTTTATTTTATTTTATTTATTTCTTTTTATTTTAATTTTATTTTTATATTATTTTTATTTTATTTTTGTTTTATTTTATTTTATTTTAATTTTAATTTTATTTTTATTTTTATTTTTATTTTTATTTTTATTTTATTTTAATTTTTATATTTATTTTTTTTATATTATTTTTATTTTATTTTTGTTTTATTTTATTTTATTTTAATGTTAATTTATTTTTATTTTTATCTTATTTTATATTTATTTTTTATATTTATTTTTTTTCCTTTTATTTTTTTTTTTAATTTTATTTTTACTTTTATTTTTTATTTTATTTATATTTTTTATTTAAGTTTTTTTTTTTATTTTTATTTTATTTTTACTTTATTTTAATTTAATTTTAATTTTATTTTATTTTTGTTTTTATTTTCATTTTATTTTATTTCTATTTTTTTTATTTTTTTTTTTATTTTTTATTTCATTTTTATTTTTTTTTTATTTTTTTACCTTTTTTATTATTTTATTTTTATTTTTTTTTTATTTTATTTTTATTTTTTTTTTATTTTATTTTTATTTTATTATTTTTTTTTATTTTAGTTTTATTTTATTTTATTTTTTTTTTCTTTATTTTATTTTTTTTTTTTTTTTTTTTTTTTTATTGTATTGTATTTTTATATTTTATCTCTATTTTATGTTTATTTTATTTTATTTTCATTGTATTGTATTTTTATTTTATTTATATTTTTTTTATTTTACTTTATTTTTTTTTTGTTTTATTTTTTTTATTTTTTTTTTATTTCTTTTATTTTTTTTTATTTTTTATTTTAATTTTTTTTAATTTTTTTTTTTCTATTTTATTATTATTTTATTTCATTTTTATTTTATTTTTATTTTATTTTAATTTTAATTTTATTTTTATTTTATTTTATATTTATTTTTATTTTATTTATTTTTATTTTATTTTTATTTTATTTTATTTTTATTTTAATTTTTATTTTATTTTTTTATTTTTATTTGATCTTTATTTTATTTTTATTTTTATTTGATCTTTATTTTATTTTTATTTTATTTTATTTTATATTACTTTTATTTCATTTTTATTTTATTTTATTTTTATTTTATTTTTATTTTTATTTAAATTTTATTTTATTTTTATTTTATTTTATTTTTATTTTAATTTTATTTTTATTTTTATTTTTATTTTTATTTTATTTTTATTTTATTTTTATTTTATTTTTATTTTATTTTTATTTTATTTTTATTTTATTTTTATTTTATTTTTATTTTATTTTATTTTTATTTTTATTTTATTTTAATTTTATTTTATTTTAATTTTTATTTTTATTTTTATTTTTATTTTTATTTTATTTTTATTTTATTTTTATTTTATTTTTATTTTATTTTTATTTTATTTTTATTTTATTTTTATTTTTATTCTATTTTTATTTTATTTTTATTTTATTTTATTTTTATTTTATTTTATTTAATTTTATTTTTATTTTATTTTATTTAATTTTATTTTTATTTTTTTTATTTTATTTTTATTTTATTTTTATTTTTTTTTTATTTTATTTTTATTTTATTTTTATTTTAATTTTTATTTTTATTTTATTTTTATTTTATTTTTATTTTATTTTTATTTTATTTTTATTTTATTTTTATTTTATTTTTATTTTATTTTTATTTTATTTTTATTTTATTTTTATTTTATTTTTAT
>CAXKVI010000001.1:157873679-157908679 GCA_964058755.1 Campiglossa producta
GTTCCCTTTTCTGTTCCATTGTCTGTTACATAATCATTTCGATTAATTGTTGCCTTGTCTGTTTCATAATTAAGTCCATTATATGTTCCATCATATGTTTCATCATTGGTCCCATCATCTGCTCAATTGTCTGTTCAATTATCGGTACCTTAATCGGGTCAATAATATGTTTCATAATTAGTTCTGGCATCGATTCCATTGCCTGTTGAATTCTTAATTTCCTTTCCTGTTCCATCATCTTTTCCAATTTCTGTTCCATTGTCGGTTCATTTATCTGTTGCGCCATATGTTCCACAATTTCTTCATAGTCGGGTCCATCATCTGGTTAATCATAGATTCCATTACCTATGCCACTATCTGTTCCATCATCGGTCCATAAAGTCAAGTTTTTGCTGCATAGCTCACTCAAAATAGTACACTGTGAGCTCAAGGCTTCCTTAAACAAGTAGGTAGATGAGAACAAAATTTATTCACACAAAAAAAAAAAAAAAATTATAGAAACCAAAAACGAATAAAATTCAAATTCTATTATTTATGCCTGTCACGTTAGACTCAACGGCAAAGTAAAGTAGGCAAAAGTTGTGCAAAATAACGCTTGTAAAACGTTTGGAATAATTTTGCGAGTACAACAACAAATCCAAACAGACGTGCAGCAAATGAAGAAAGAGAAGAGAGGCAGAGTGTCAGTGTAAAGGCTGTGACTTTGGTTGTACCCAATAATAGGCACACTAACACTGCCTCGTGTTTCCTGTCATTTCCTTCCGGGTGTGAGCGCGTACTGCTGGTGGTTTGGCTTAACATCTTTCTCCTTCATACTCTCAGCATATTTCCTATTTTCTCGATTTAGCTTACTATGATGTGAGCATTTTCTAATTTCAAATTCAACAGCCTGCGCTGCACTGCCTGCTCCTTTTCTTTCTTTCCTAATGCTAATGTCTTGTTATTTGCGTTGTTATTTACCATTACTACTACCGTGTATGGCTCAATTTTTGGTTCGTTTATTTTGGTATGCTTAAATATGTGCACATATATGATTTGGGTATATATTTGATGCTGCTTTGTTTTAAGGAAATTTGCAAATTTCATTATGCCGTGCTATTTACTTTTTTTGTGACAGCTAACAAGTGTGAAAGTTAAAAGTTATATACGTACGTGCTGTTTCATTTTTAGTTCGAAATATGTGAAAGAGGATAAAGGCCTCAACGAGTTTTCTACATAATTTATTTACAATTTTAACACTCTACCGTGAAAGCCTCGTTAATCATGTTAGCGGAACTGGTAAATGTTGTTAAAAAACTAGCTCAAGGACTTCGTACCATAAAAGTAATACTCGTTGGGAAGCCTCCATCAACATAATAAAATTAGTGTTTTCAGATCTTGCACAGAATAAAAGCTAATTTACTATGGACTGCACAACTCGTGCTGTACTGGAATTTGTAGAGATTTTTTTCAACTGAGTCGGTAAAAGGCTTCGAAAATATCCTACCAGTGGCTTTTAAAGTATTTGAGTAACTATAAACCGTTTCCATTACCTTTTTCATTATCGGTATCATTATCTGTTCTATCATTGGTTCCATTACCTCTTTCACTATAGGTTCCTTTATATGTTCCATTATTGCATCAATCATCGGTTCCATAATCGACTCTGTTACATGTTTCACTGTATGTTCCATTATGGGTTCCCTTATCTGTTCCATCAACTGTCCAATTGTCTGTTCCATATTCGTTTCCATTACCTGTTTCAATATCTGTTCTATTAGCTGTCTCATTATCTGTTCCATGATCGTTTTCATCATCTGTTCCATAATCAGTTTCATTATCTGTTTCACTATCTGTTTTCCATCGGTCCCAACATCTGTTCCATAATCGGTTCCATTATCTATTTCACTATCTGTTCTTTCATCGGTCCCATCATGGGTTCCATAATCGATTCTGTTATCTGTTCCACTATTTGTTTCATCATGGGTTCCTTTATCTGTTCCATAATCGATTCCATTGCCTGTTTCAATATCTGTTTGATTAGCCGTCTCATCATCTGTTCCATGATCGTTTTCATCATCTGTTCCATAATCAGTTTCATTATCTGTTTCACTATCTGTTTTCCATCGGTCCCAACATCTGTTCCATAATCGGTTCCATTATCTGTTTTACTATCTGGTTTTTCATCGGTCCCATCATCTGTTTCATCATGAGATCCATAATTTTTTTTATAATCGCTTCCACTACTGTTCCATAATCGGTTCTATAACCTGTTCCACTATATGTTCCATCATTGGCCCCGCTGTTCATTTATCGGGTCCATCATCTGTTTCATAATGGGTTTCATAATCGAGTCTATCATCGGTTCCATTGACTGTGCTATTATAGGTCCCATCATAGGTTCCTGTTCTATCACCAGGCAAATTATCTGAACCATTATCCTACGGTAGTAAGTTTAACATCTAAATTTGGACATCCATTTGCATTAAAAATTTAATATTTTTTCCTGCAAAGTTTTCTAGAATACCAGTTTTTCCCCTCGCATCCTTAGAATGTCATTTTAGCGCACAAATTTGTCAACTCTCAAAACAATCCTGCTCCAACACAACTATTTTTACGCTCAAAAGCATAACTACAATAGCAGAAAATTATTTGAAACATTTGTTTGGCAAAAAGCTGAAATTATTTATCATAGTAAAAGAAAAAAAAAAACTTTGCCGGAAAATTGGGCAGAAGAGGAAATTAGAATGTATATCATCAGTAAATGCATAAGTAGATGTACCGTGAGTACGAAGAAGAGCTTGCTGTGAGAGAGGATAAACAAAATGACAAATTATTTTTTAAAGTAGTTTTGCGAAAACATTGGCAAAAATAAGAGATATAAAAGAAGAAGAAAAAAAAAACAGAGAAAGTATGCAAAATGAGTGACATTTATGCAAGGCAGAGGAAGAGAAAGTATTGAGCGGAACTGGCAATGCAGGTGGATGCAAATATGTATGTAGTACAAAAGGAAATTACATTTTTTGTATGTATGTAGTCAAACTAACTTGTTGTAAACAGACGCCAAACTAGTATAAAAAAAATAAGATAAAAAATGAAATGAAATGAAATGAAATGAAATGAAATGAAATGAAATGAAATGAAATAAAATAAAATAAAATAAAATAAAATAAAATAAAATAAAATAAAATAAAATAAAATAAAATAAAATAAAATAAAATAAAATAAAATAAAATAAAATAAAATAAAATAAAATAAAATAAAATAAAATAAAATAAAATAAAATAAAATAAAATAAAATAAAATAAAATAAAATAAAATAAAATAAAATAAAATAAAATAAAATAAAATAAAATAAAATAAAATAAAATAAAATAAAATAAAATAAAATAAAATAAAATAAAATAAAATAAAATAAAATAAAATAAAATAAAATAAAATGAAATGAAATGAAATAAAATAAAGTGAAATGAAATGAAATGAAATGAAATGAAATGAAATGAAATGAAATGAAATAAAATAAAATAAAATAAAATAAAATAAAATAAAATAAAATAAAATAAAATAAAATAAAATAAAATAAAATAAAATAAAATAAAATAAAATAAAATAAAATAAAATAAAATAAAATAAAATAAAATAAAATAAAATAAAATAAAATAAAATAAAATAAAATAAAATAAAATAAAATAAAATAAAATAAAATAAAATAAAATAAAATAAAATAAAATAAAATAAAATAAAATAAAATAAAATAAAATAAAATAAAATAAAATAAAATAAAATAAAATAAAATAAAATAAAATAAAATAAAATAAAATAAAATAAAATAAAATAAAATAAAATAAAATAAAATAAAATAAAATAAAATAAAATAAAATAAAATAAAATAAAATAAAATAAAATAAAATAAAATAAAATAAAATAAAATAAAATAAAATAAAATAAAATAAAATAAAATAAAATAAAATAAAATAAAATAAAATAAAATAAAATAAAATAAAATAAAATAAAATAAAATAAAATAAAATAAAATAAAATAAAATAAAATAAAATAAAATAAAATAAAATAAAATAAAATAAAATAAAATAAAATAAAATAAAATAAAATAAAATAAAATAAAATAAAATAAAATAAAATAAAATAAAATAAAATAAAATAAAATAAAATAAAATAAAATAAAATAAAATAAAATAAAATAAAATAAAATAAAATAAAATAAAATAAAATAAAATAAAATAAAATAAAATAAAATAAAATAAAATAAAATAAAATAAAATAAAATAAAATAAAATAAAATAAAATAAAATAAAATAAAATAAAATAAAATAAAATAAAATAGATATAGGTATTTTAAAATAAAATAAAATAAAATATATATAGATATAGGTTTTTAGAAAATTCCTAATCTCCTTGGTTCGATGACCAGTAAAAGGGTGATGCTGAAATTTCTAAAAGCAACAATACAAAGCGGTTTGAAAGTGAAGTGAAATGAAATGAAATGAAATGAAATGAAATGAAATGAAATGAAATGAAATGAAATAAAATAAAATAAAATAAAATAAAATAAAATAAAATAAAATAAAATAAAATAAAATAAAATAAAATAAAATAAAATAAAATAAAATAAAATAAAATAAAATAAAATAAAATAAAATAAAATAAAATAAAATAAAATAAAATAAAATAAAATAAAATAAAATAAAAAACATAAAAAAATAAATAAAATAAAAAAAATAAAATTAAAAAAAATTTAAGGAAAAAAAATAAAACAAAACAAAATAAAATAAAATCAAACAAAAAAAAAAATAAAATAAAAAAGTAAAATAAAAAAAATACAAAAAAAGATAAAATAAAATAAAACAAAAAAATAAAATACAAAGAAAAAACAAGTAAAATATAATGGCATAAGAAAAAAATAAAATAAGTGGAAAAATGGAAAAAAATAATAAAAAATAAAATGAAATGAAATGAAATAAAATTAAATAAAGTAAAGTAAAGTAAAATAAATTAAAATAAAATAAAATAAAACAAAATAAAATAAAATAAAATAAAATAAAATGAAATAAAATAAAATAAAATAAAATGAAATAAAATAAAATAAAATAAAATAAAAAAAAATAAAATAAAATAAAATAAAATAAAATAAAATAAAATAAAATAAAATAAAATAAAATTAAATAAAATAAAATTAAATAAAATAAAATAAAATAAAATAAAATAAAATAACTCTTTGTTGCTTTTTTGACTTGTAGTCTATTGCTGTAAGTATTGACGGTATTTACAAGCAATTTTCGGGATTGTATGAAAATGTGTTTTTTGAGAAAAATTTACCTACGCGCTGCAGGAACCAGACAAGCCGACATATGTTTCGATGATACTGGAGTTACATCTCTTCAAGGACTTTTCTTCCCGGCATTGTGAGAGTCGAACTCACAACACTGTAGTGACTTGTATGCTAGAAGGTCTAGCACCTTAGGCCACTACCCAGCTTGACGGTAAACCCTTCTCAGTGTCCATTTATGCATATATTTATACTTCCATATAGAACATTTCTTTAATTTCAATGCTAACTTATATGAAAGATTTGCGAATTTTTAGGACTTGGTGTGAAACCTATGAAAGAATTTTCATACTAAATTAAGCACGAATATTTTTCCATTTATAACATTTAACTCTTTGTTGCTTTTTTGACTTGTAGTCTATTGCTGTAAGTATTGACGGTATTTACAAGCAATTTTCGGGATTGTATGAAAATGTGTTTTTTGAGAAAAATTTACCTACGCGCTGCAGGAACCAGGCAAGCCGACATATGTTTCGATGATACTGGAGTTACATCTCTTCAAGGACTTTTCTTCCCGGCATTGTGAGAGTCGAACTCACAACTGCAGCGCGTAGGTAAATTTTTCTCAAAAAACACATTTTCATAAAATAAAATAAAATAAAATAAAATAAAATAAAATAAAAGTAAACAAGAAAAAAAAATAATAAAAAAAATAAGATAAAACAAAAAAATAAAATACAAAGAAAAACAAGTAAACTATAATAGCATTAGAAAAAAAAATAATAATAAGTGGAAAAATGAAAAAAAAAAAAAATTTAAAAAAATAAAATAAAATAAAAAAATCTTGCAAAACAAAATAAAATAGGGTTTGTATCGAAGCCCTTGGCTTAGTCAGTCAAAACTCCACCCTTCAAAAGTTAAATTCCGACTTTTCTGCTGGGTATTTGCCATTCTTAACATGAAAGCTGTTTAGAGTCAAACTGTAATTGCAAAGTGCATCATTGCCGAAAAGTTACTTGCAGACTATGAAATAGAAATAAAAGGAATCAAAACAGCTGGGGATAGCTGCAGGAGTACATGCCACATAGCTAACTAGATAGCAGAGACAAAAGCAGCATTGACAACTTCAACTTGCAGGCAATTGAAGTGGAAAAGGCAGTGAAAGGAACGATGAGATAAAAGTAGTTGAAGTTTCTAGCAAAACTATAAAGCACAAAAGCGAGAAGGGTAGGGATTAAGCAGGCACATACTTAGCAAGTGGCAAAAACAACAATAGATTTAATAACATAAAATAAAAAAAATAAAAAAACAACAAAAAATACAAAAACAAATGCAAATACTTACACGCATAATGCAATACAGCCACTGGGACCACTGAAGCCACAGTATTTGCTAACGCAAGCAGCAAACAACGCGACATGAATGTGTCTCAGTAATAAAGGATTTTATAAGTAAGGGGAACGAAGAACAGCTGAGACTGGAAAGCTAGAGCATTGCTAGTACGCAGTAAAGTGTTATTAGATGAAGTGGAAAATTTTGCATATGCAACTGTGGCATAGACGGCAACAACTGGCAGCTAGAGACAGCCAGACAAAGTAGATGACAACGAGTTGAGCAGACAACCAGCTGAGTTGAGTAACTCCATAAAAAGTATAACAAATCTATTGTATATGTGTAAGTGTATTTGTGTGAGTTTTAAGCTAGACATGTAGCCAATTATGCCAACTACATAAGTTGCCAGAGATAAGTTGAGTGTTTCGTTAGGAGCTCGCAGCTTTTTTGAGAAAAAATATCACAAGAGATTTATTTCAAAAATTGACAGACTTTTTGACAGACGAAAATGAGTATGCTTGTGCTTGCACTCATGCATAGCTGCAATCATCCATGCATAGCTGCATACGTATGAGTAGACATGCATTCAATCATATCGAAGCTCAAATATGTAAATATCGAAATGCCAAAAAATGCAGCAATTTACATATTTGCCACAGGAGCTAAATACTTTAAGTTGAAAAGTTGAATGAAGAAATCAGCGGATAAGCAAAGGCTACAATCAATTGAGGTGTGAAAATGTAGACAAAGAAGGCAAAGTGACACATCGGCCTCTCAACTATAAAAAAGTATACCTTTAGGTTGTCTTTATAAGAGATATTTTTGTGCCGAGCTTCTGTTCGAGCTTTAGTTTGCTACTTTTGACCTACAGTTTTTTGCCGACTTCGAACGGCACCTGAAAAGCAGATGAATTTTTGTTGAGATTTTTTCCAAGTTCTGTCATTTATTCCTTTACTCTATTCATTTTTATATGTTTGCCTTCTTAGCAGGGAATATAATTCTTAGTTAATTCTTTCTTATACGAATAACTATTTTTATTTTTTTCATTTTTATGTTATTGATTTATTTCTGTACTTTATTCAAATTAAATTTTGTCGTACTGTACTTTTTGTACTTTTATATTTTTGCTTTGAACTGTACATTATTAAAATTTTATTACATTTGAACGTATTGAACTTTTTTTAATTTAATTTAGTTTATTTTTATATATTTTTTTAAAGTACAGCCCGTTTTTGAATTTCTTAGATTTTATTTTTAATATTTTAACGTACTGTAATTTTTCTAATGTTATTTCATGTTAGCTATTTTTTTCTAACATTGTATTTCATTCTGTTTTTATATATTTTTTCTCGTACTGTACTTTTTAATTTCAACGTACTGTATTTTTATAAATTTTCCCTGTTCTTTACATTATTGAAATTGTGTTACATTTGAAGGTATTGTACTTTTTTTAATTTAATTTAATTTACTTTGATATATTGCTTCAAAAGTAGTGCCTTTTTTTAATTCCTTGGATTTTATTTTAACGTACTGTAATTTTTTTTAATGTTGTTTCATTTTAGCGTACTTTTTTCTAACATTGTATTTTATTCTGTTTTTATATATTTTTCGTACTGTAATTTTTAATTTCAACGTACTGTACTTTTTATATTTTTTCCTGTTCTGTACATTATTTACATATATAAACATTTGAACGTATTGAACTTTTTTTTTTTAAAGTACTGTCCCTTTTTAAATTTCATGGATTTTATTTTAACGTACTGTAATTTTTTGAATGTCATTTTATTTTATTCTTACATTATATTTTATTCGATTTTTTACATTTTTCTCGTACTGTACTTTTTTAACTTCAACGTACTGTACTTGTTGAAATTGTATTTAATTTCATTTTGTTTTATTTTAACGTACTGAACTTTATTTTTAATTTCATTTCATTTTATTTCAACGTACTGTACTGTATTTTTTAAATTTAATTTTATATTAATTACATATACACATACAATTTTTAAACAGTTTTTTTATGTGAATCAAAACCCCGAAAATATTGCTTGGTAGTTCAAACCATTTCAATTCTGAGTGCGCCTTATACCGCAAACTTAGCTTATTTTGAAAGTTCTTACATTAGTTTATTTGTAATTAAAGTTTGCAACGGTTTCAGCTACAATCACGTAATTATAAACAGTGTTGAAATAGAGAGAGCATAAAGCAACAATAAGTCTCGACAGGAAATGTACGTACGCAGAAGTAGGGCAGGTACTTGAATACTATTTACTCTTACCCCAAGAACATCTTCATTAGGTTTAAGTGGCAAAAATATTTAACTTTTAGTAAAAGCTGAAGGGAATGGGCGAAATATGTTTGTATGTCCATGGCGTTCGAATGAGAAAATAAACCCAAATTTTAGTTGGTATTTGAGTTTGCTCTGATTTTAAAATGGAATAGTTTTTGCTAGGGCTGTTGCACTGAATTGAAATTTAAAATGGAGAAATAGCTAAATACAAATTGATGTGCCTGTTTTGATGTCATTATAATTAGCAACAAGTTAAATTTTCATATTTAGTTTTTTTTTAAATTCTTTTTTATTTATAAATATTTTTTATTAAAGTTTGTGTTGACTAAAATTTTATCAAAGCCCACCCATGCATTGCATGTTACTCATACGCCCTGTCGTCCGAATTTCTTTTGCTTGTCACCTACACAACTGCCAGACGTTTATTTTCGAATCAAACAAAGCGTGACCGTTACAGCATCATCTACTTTATGACAATAAAATTGACTGTCGGTAAGGGACATCGCAATTTATCAAAACAATTCAAAACGAGCAGCGTGGGCTGCAAGTGAAACTTTAGTGCGCTTTTGTTTATTTTTAGTATCAGTCTGATTTGTGTCATTTCCATTTTGTATGGAAAGCGTAAGAAATACAAACATATAGCGTTTTCTTTTCTCAACGAAAATGTTGCCATTTTGTATAGCAACATTTTTATGATTCTCACTGAACCCTGTGAAATTGCTGCACACTTAAAATTTTCAGTGTCACCCTGCCTTATTTCAAAAGAACAAAAATTATAACCCTGTCATGTAATCAGCTGTTTTCCTGACGTCTTCTTCGCGCCAAATAAATACAGAAATTCGCCAAAAAATTTATTTGCAAACTTTATATTTCAGGAAAAGTAAAGCTTTATTTATTTATAGTTCAAAATTTTTTATTAAACGATGGAAGTCAAAATGGAAATAGAAAGTCCAGGAAGCAGTAAAACCGTAACAGGTGAGAAAATATTTGTAGGTTTCGGAGCTGCTTGCAAGTCGCAAAGAAGTTTTTTTTTGGCCTGCAAGTGATCTCTTAGGAGAACGTTGTGTGTAGAGTAGGTCGCCTCCCCGTTGGTGCACCCTGGGTAACGCTAAATGGCCTACATATGCCTTCACGGCTAGTTTCTTGTATTGCCAGTTCTACGAGAACGACACCAGTACTTGTGCTGTACCCATCGTACCGAAACGACCCGGGCGGTTTTCTTATAGCGACCCGGCCAAGAGCAATACACTCCGGGTGACCCTGTCTGATATTTGGGCAGGGCTACGCCTCGTTACAACAACAACAACAACGTTATGTGGTTTTGCAGGATCACCAAAGATATGTATGTATGTACTAAAGCATTTTCTATGTTTCAGTGTGGACGGATGGCGAAACTAGACTCTTGCTGGATAGGTATGCTGCTTTCTTACCAGAAGTGGGGCCCATGAAACGATTCAAAACAAAAAAAGAGATGTGGTCAAAGCTTTGCCAGGAGTTTGAGGGCAAAACTTCCAAGCAGTGCGAGGAAAGGTACAAAACCATTTTAAAGCGGAAAAAAGCGGCAGTCGAAAACAATAGTGGCACAGGTGCAAAGCGGCAAAATTTACAGTTTGAAGAGGAGCTAAACAATATATGTCAAATTGATGATGCTGTTGAGCCAGCCATAAAATTGAGTAGCCAACAAGTAGTTAAAAAAGCACAAAACGAAGTGAAAGAAAAAAGGAAGAAGGGAAAAACGGTGCAAGAAACGTTAGAGGAGATAGCTGGTAGAAAAAAGGAGGCCAGAGAAAAGAGACATAGGGAGCGAATGGAGAGGGCTGAAAAAATGGAAAGCCTTTTCGAGAAGTTTATAGCAGCAGCAGAAAAGAAATCAGATTAAGGCCTTTTATGTCGTATATAAACCAATTTTATTTTTTATGAATATGGAAGTTACTACCTTATATGGATTCGAAAACTCTTATCGGGTTATTCTGTTTGTTCCCTAATTTTTTGTTTCGTTAATTTGTTAAAAACATACCTGTTAAGTTTTGATTACTAATCGTAATGATTAGTAATCTGATTACTTTGTATTTGATAGTGAAGTAATTGATTACATTACGATTATCTTGGTCCCAACTAGATTACGTAATGATTACGATTATAAAGAATCAAAAAATAATCATGATTACTTTAGATTACTGAAAATAATCAAAAATAATCAAAATAAGTAATTGATTCTTTTCAGCGATTCTTTTTGATTCTTTTCAATCAAAAAGTTGTTTGGTATTTTGGATTGAAAGTAATCAAAAAGAATCAAAAAGAATCGCTGAAAAGAATCAATTACTTATTTTGATTCTTTTTGATTCTTTTAGTAATCTAAAGTAATCATGATTACTTTTTGATTCTTTATAATCGTAATCATTACGTAATCCCAATATTTCAAACGCACATTAAATAATCATTACAATTCTTTTTAGAGAATAATCTAACCGATTACTAATCGTAATCATTACTTAACAGCTATGGTTAAAAAGTACCTGCATGAAGCAAGCGGATGATCTCTTAATTTTCAATAAATATAATTACATAGATATATGTATACAAGCTGACACAGCAAAACTTGTTAAATAGTAATAAAAAACAATAAAATCTCAACTCAGTTTATTTCTTTAATTACAATTAAATGGTTAGCGTAGAACCAAACTGCACCTGTAACTTTTCAACGAAATTCGTCATTGTCGTTAACATCGATTTTGACAAATTTTGTATATATATATTTTGTATATATATATATATATATATATATATATATATATAAATAGCTTTAGAAAACGTATACATATTGACGCAGATGCAATTTTTTTGATGACAAATCCTTGGCATGTATGGAAAAAAAGTTGGCTGGAATATTATTGAATGTTGTTGTACTAATAACCTGTAATTAGAGAATAATAAGATGTAAGACTTTTAAATACATGTAACATGAGAGTTTTACCTAGACGTTTGAGGAGAGACGATGAGTTCGACGCCTGAGTACTTCATTATCGGTAAAAAAGTGATTTGATTTGATCTCTTTTTATTTTTCCAAGATCAGTGGCGGCTGAGTCGCTGGATTCAGAAGAAAAATGTTCGTCAGTAGCAACAGGTGGAGTATAATACTCTTCTGCTTCAAGTGTATCTTTTTTGTCTATGCAAATATTATGAAGTGTACAGCATGCTAATATAAACTTCGCTGTAGTCTCAACATCATGAAAATCTAATCGCATCAGTTGCCTGAAGCGACATTTATACAAACCAAACGCGTTTTCGATTCGTACACGAGTTTGACAAAATTTGAGGTTGTAGGTTTTTTCTGGCTGTGTCAAGTTCCCGTAATCTCTGTAGGGGGTCAACAAGTAGTTTCGTATCGGGTAGGCAGAATCGCCTAAGAGGTGATATTTCGGCGAACATAGATTTGGT
The DNA here is from genome assembly GCA_964058755.1 of Campiglossa producta. Classification (NCBI taxonomy): domain Eukaryota; kingdom Metazoa; phylum Arthropoda; class Insecta; order Diptera; family Tephritidae; genus Campiglossa; species Campiglossa producta. Next base: position 157,886,004 of record CAXKVI010000001.1, read on the forward strand.
AGCTGTTTACTTATGAAAGATAAATTAAGAACACGTGAGTCATGCACTCTGCTCGGTACACCAGTGAAAACATCTAAAAATTTTAAATTTGCATCGCATATACCCTGCATAGTCACGGAAATGGTATCGTGTCTGTTTATATATGTTGAACGAACTTTTAATTTTGGCGCCCTTATAGAAATATAGGTCCCGTCAATACAGCCTAAGACGTTGGGAAATCCTGAGATCGCTTCAAAGTCTTTTGCTACACATTCTTTTTCCAATTCAGTTTGTGGAAATTTTATAACGTTACGTGACAGCTCAACCAGAAACGATATAACGTTGTTTATTATATAATGAGCAAAAGAGTACGACACATTAAATAAGTTACTAACTTCTCTTATTGTGGTCTTGTTGCTGCAAAACCTAAAAAAATTTATATATGTAGTTGCATGTTGAAATGTAATATATAAAAATCTCGTAATAATATAATTAACGAGAAGTGATTAAACAAAAGGACATATTTCCATTTTGTTAATTTTTGATAAATGTATATATAAAAGATGGTATCTTCTACCAAGCTATACAAACAAGTTACAGAAAGACAGCAAAACTTCGAAAAAAGTGGCTCAGCTCAACGCTTCCTAAAAACTTTCAATTGTTTAATCACTCCTTAAATAATACCATACCATTAAATAATACATTACCATAAAAATAATAACACATGTGTGTTTGGGCTCATTTGAGGCCTCCCTCCTTTATACTTCCTCTGTACGTAGTAGGTGCTGAATGAGTATTGGGAAGTTAAATATTCCGCACTATCACGCTCGACACGAAAATTTTTTTTGAACTATGAATGAAAAAACAAAAAATTTTAAGTTGTTTACAAATGTTGGTATTTGTTTCCTTTAGGGGTCAACTGCTAATAAATTAGCTAAAATTATGGGAAATAGCTCAAAAGACGGGGTTCGGCCTCAGGATCACGAATCCGGAAGCGCTCTTTTAAATTTTTTGTTTAAGTGAAAAGTTATGATAAAAAACCGAAAAATGACCCGGGTCCGGTACCAAAAATGGGGCGGAATCCATTGTATTTATGTGCAGAACACCTTTCTGAGTTGGAGGCCTTCGGCCGCGCTCATTATAAATAACCCTGGGCTACACCATCCCAAGTCCGGGTGTTGGCCTGAACCGTTTTTAGGGACAGTCTAATAAAATTACAACAACCACATGAAAACTTGAAACTTTGATTGTAAATATCTCTGCAGAGAAGCAAAATACTAAAAAAGAGCTTCCGGATTCGTGATCCTGAGGCCGAACCCCGTCTTTTGAGCTATATCACACAATTTTAGCTAATTTATTAGCTGTTGACCCCTAAAGGAAACTAATACCCAAATGTTTGAAAATCAGACTTTTTCTGATTTCAGTAGCATAATTACAACTTTCATGGGCTTGACCGGATGCGTTCGTCGACGAAGACGAAACTTAAATTGTGTACACAGCCTGTTTGTATAAGAGTAACTATACCACTGAAATCATTTATACCACTACACTTTGCGGAAGCCAAAGGCAATTGCAGCCTGCCAAAAGAACTTACCTCGCTGTTTGTGTACAGGTTTACTACGCCCTCGACAAAGTCCTTCACGCGCAAATATTTATTTTTTGGGTGGACAATAATTGCCAACTCCTCATCCTCCGATGAAGAAGAGGACGACTCCAAAAGTTCTGCGTGCGCGCTGTATCCAAAGAGTAGCTTATCCATTGGCAATGCAAATCTATAAATATAAGAGGAATGCTATTACCGAATGTATCCAAGTGTAGTCCCCCATAATCATCTTCGCGTAGCAGATTGCTGTTTTACCTATTTACTTACCAAATTTAATTAAAATCACAATTTAATAATTATTTTTTCACAATCACTGCTGCCAAATGAAGTTGTTCACACAAACACAAAATTAGGAATTGCTTCGCCTGTGAAGCGTTCGTTTAAACAGGCTGCCATTTCCTTTACCATAGCTGTCAGCAAGAGCCAGGCAAAGTTACTACTGACTATGTTTAAAGGAACAGTCCTATTGTGATTCAACAGCTGATTGAAAGGGCAATTATCAGCACCATCTATGGAAGCGAGGGCGATAAATGTTGCCTTTTTGCAATTTTGTAGGGGTGGGTTGTTGAGAAAAGATAATGCGGCCCTTTTCTAAGGTATTACCATTTTTACAATAGAACATAAATTTTTGCAGGCCTATGGTGAGGGCGACATATTCGTGCAGAAAAGAAAACGCTAATAATGTTTACTTAAGTGCCTTCAACAGCTTTTAGCAAAGGTTGACATTATTTTGATGGCTTTATGTAACAGCCAGGGCGTACCTTAATCTATGTAGACAAATAATTGGCTTCTTTGTTGATATTTTACTGTTTCATAATCAATGATGCAATGTGTATTTGTAATGGATATTGACGAAAGCTATGCAAGTTTTTTTTTAATTGGATTATATCACTCTATTAACTAGTAGTATTATTTTTCCTAAATACAATTGCTGAAACACTAAGAGCGCACACCACTGCGTATACGTAACTTTATTCAAGAGGGCAAAGTGTAGTATTGCAATTTTTTTGCGTATTTTTTGTTTCATTCTTAGTGGAACACAGAGCGCATTGTCATCGAAAAGGATAAAATAAAAGAGGATAGGACATAAAAATAGAATAAAATTAAAAAAATAAAAAAATAGAAGAAAAACATCATAACAAATAAATAAAATAAAATAAAATAAAATAAAATAAAATAAAATAAAATAAAATAAAATAAAATAAAATAAAATAAAATAAAATAAAATAAAATAAAATAAAATAAAATAAAATAAAATAAAATAAAATAAAATAAAATAAAATAAAATAAAATAAAATAAAATAAAATAAAATAAAATAAAATAAAATAAAATAAAATAAAATAAAATAAAATAAAATAAAATAAAATAAAATAAAATAAAATAAAATAAAATAAAATAAAATAAAATAAAATAAAATAAAATAAAATAAAATAAAATAAAATAAAATAAAATAAAGTAAAATAAAAAAAAATAAAAAATAAAAAAATAAAATAAATTAATATATCGCACACTTAGATCTAGGCGATAAACTAAAAAAATCAAAATGTTCAAAAAACTCGAAAAACTGGCTGCTCCTCTCATATATCCCAATGGTTTTTAAAATTTTTAACAGCCCTTTTCTCGGTGAGTAGTGCAGCTATTAGTTAGTCGAGTATACAAATCGGTTGGTAGATGCATAGCTCAAAATTTAAAATGTTTGAATAAGCTCCCTTTACATCTAGGTGTGCGATATGTACAATAAAAACAAAATAAAATAAAATACATTAAAATAAAAAAAAATTAAAAATTAAATAAAAATTTAGAAAAATAAATACATAAAAAATAATCAAAATAACTAAAGTAAAATAAAATAAAATAAAAAGTAAAATAAAATAAGCAAAAAATAGCGTTTTATTCCTCTGTCTATATCAGCACAGAAGTTTTGGACTATACCATTTATTTCCTATTATAAAATGTTTTCAATTATAGAAAGTGCCAAAAATCTATTATGTTAATAGGCTAACAAATTTTACATATAAACCATTGCCAAGCTTAAACCCATACTAAATATGCATAAATATTTATGAAATGCATATTTATTTGTTGGCATACCTCTAAGGCAGTGCACAATTATCTAATATATAACCAATACTGCTTCATTTATCTGTAATAAGCGAATGAAAATTTTTCATGCAACTTAAATTGGTTATCTGACAATCAATTTGTAAATAAAGCGATAGCCCAGTGGGAAGCGTTAGTGGGTAGTGGTCGAGCGGTTGATGGTTCGAGTACAGTTAGTTACACAGCTATAGGCCAACATTTTTTTTCTTTTTTGTCATTGAAAATTGTTTATATTTTTTATATATTTTTATATTTCTAATCTTGACTTTTTAATATTTTTATAAACAATATTTTTATGTTTGTGATCTCTATTTTCGAGAAGAAAAAAATTTGGTGCGAATATTTTTAGTTTACGGAAAGCCATGTGAAATAATAATTTTATATCATAAATATACATACATACCACCCATTATAGAAATGCTATAACCGCTTATACAATTTCTTTTTGTTTTTTTTTTTTTTTGGTAATTATTTCAAAAAATTACCATTAATATAAGTCCGACTGCTCAAATTTTTGAAGATGAAAGCTGCAATTTGCGAATTTTTTTTCAAATTCTATCGATTGAGATAGAGTTGCTGACAAATTCCTTATTTAAAGTATAAAAATCGACAAAATATTTTATGGATACTACATTATTTTGAACTAAACCAAGTGATAATTTTACTGAAGACAAAAAATAAAATCTTTTCAAATGTATATATGTATTAACTTTTAAAAGGGCAGATTTGCAACCCGAGCCCCAAACAAGTCTAGACCAAATTGAATAGAATTTTTTTAAAAATCAATATAAATTTTTTTTTCTTTAAATCAAAAGAAAAATCCATATAAAGTGTCTTTTAAATATTGCTAAGTTATGGTTAAAGAAAAAAGCTAGAAAACCCTCACACTTTTTTTGACCTAACCAGAATTTGTAATTTACCCCCACTAAAAAGTTTTAAAACCACGCCATGTATAATACATTTTTTTTAAATACAACCCATACTTCTCTATTTTCGTTCTCTCGCTCATTAATACTCTTTAATAATACACGAACTCATATTTCCAAATTTCCACCCATTCTCTCCCTCATTAAACACGTCCTATTATGAGAGAGAAATTATTTTCATTCCCTCGCTCATTGAGTACTTTGGTCCATTATCTATTATATTAATAGGCTAACAAATTTTACATATAAATATTTGCCAAGCTTAAACCCATACTAAATATGCATAAATATTTATGAAATGCATATGGATTTGTTGGCATACCTCTAAGGCAGTGCACACTTATCTAATATATAACCAATCCTGCTTCATTTATCTGTAATAAGCGAATGAAAATTTCTCATGCCACTTGAATTGGTTATCTGACAATCAATTTGTACATAAAGCGATAGCCCAGTGGGAAGCGTCGGGGGTAGTGGTCGAGCGGTTAATGGTTCAAGTAGAGCTTATCGGCCAATTTTTTTTTTTTTTTTTTGTCATTGAAAATTGTTTTTATTTTTTCCAATATATAAAAATTTCTTATCTTGACTTTTTTAAAATTTTTATGTTTGTGATATCTATTTTCGAGAAAAAAATTGCTGAATATTTTTAGTTGACGGAAAGCATATGCATATATACCACCCATTATAGAAATGCGATAACCGCTTATTCAATTTGGGTTTTTTTGTCTAATTTTTGATGATATAAGATCGAAGTCGCGAAATTTTTTCAAACACAGTAGTCTATTTATCGGACTTCGGTAGATTACTTCTATAAATTTTAGTGATTTCTACCGTTTGAGACAAAACGATCGCATAAATTAGTGGCTATTTGTTAAGCACAATCTCATCATCCGATTATTCAAGTGCAAATTAAAATCTCGAAATCCAAATATTTGCATGGCATTTGCCATAAATAATTTTGGAAAGGGCTGCTGTAATTTAATATTTTTATTATATAATAACAGCCACTATTTTTTAAATCCTTTGATGGCCTCATTTTGCCTATAGATGAGTTTTTAATGTATACATTTAAGTTGGTCGAGGTTCGGCCACGGGCCTAAAGGCAGCTAATGACAAAAAGTTGATCAGATGTTTGAATAAGTTCAACTATTTTAAATTGGTCGAATTTCGACCACGGGATATACTAGTTTTACTTATTGATTTGAAATTTCAACTACAGATGTTATGCGTAAGCCTTTAAATCTTAACAATACTTGGTAGAAGTTGTACTGCCAGCCATAATAATGAATTTTGAAACTCACGCAGATACTTTTATACAGGGCAGTATTTCTTACAAGGCCGAAGCGCTCTTATCTCAAGGGGACCGCAGCTGAATTGGTACTAGAGCTTACCCGGATGCTTGAAAACTTGATTTAATTTTTTAACTTTTTGCTTTTTTTATTTTTATTTATATTTTACTTAATTTTTTTATTTTATTTTATTTTATTTTAATTTGTTTTATCTTATATTTGTTTTTATTTTATTTTTTTTTAATCTTTTACATTTCTGTTTTTACTTAATTTAAATTAAAATTTTTTTAAATTAATTTTTTTGAATTTTTTTGCCCAGTGTTGTACTTAATTAAAGTTTTATTTTGTTATTTCATTTTATTTTATCTTTTTTATTTTATAAAATATAAAGAAATGGTTTTATAAAGCTGTTAAGCAAAACTTTTGTAATCAGCGACATTTGGAGGCCCCTCAAACTATTGGGCCTTAAGACCTGAAAATTCTTAATCCGGTGCTCTTTAAATATTCTATCAAAATGCATGTGCTAAGGTATTTCTAAATTTCAATTCAAGTACTATGCACCTTAAAGATTGAAATAAAATAGCTTTCAAATTCCACTTGAAGTGAAGTGCTTTATCTGATATATTTTCTAGAATTGGCCAGCCTTGCCAACAGTCAAATTTAAGACGCTTGCTTTGTCAAGTGCTGCTGTGGTTTGTTGAATAAAGCATCAAAGGGAAAATAAAGTTTTGGGTTACGAAGTATTTGTTGATTTATTTTATACTTGTAGGATCAATTATTTGTTTTAAGAATTCTCTGAGAATTTGTGGATTTTTTTATTCTTTAGTCAGCATTGCTATGCAGATATTTTGCATAATAGGCAGTTAGTATCGGTAGATTTTTTGTGGATGAAGGAATTTTCGGCAAATGCTTGCAAAATAGGAAGAAATAAGAATAAAAGATATTTGGGTTAAATACTGGACTTATGAAATGTTCATAAAGGCAACAATGTTTGGATTAATAAATATTTTGCAAGCAGTTTCCACATGCATAAAGTTAAAATATTTTAATACGGCTTTTACCTAGTATTTCTCATAAATAAAAATTTGTTTTATGTGCTGTTCATGCTGAGCATGCATTTTGCATTTGAGTATTTAGCCCGAAATGCAGCTTTTTTTCCATACAATTTAGAAAGTTAAACGTAACTAAATGCTATTTTATTTCTGCATTAGCTTTAGCATCTTCGAAGATACAGTACGAACAAAAATTTTCTTGTATGTAGAAAAAGTGAAGAAAATGTTGCATACTTTTGGGCGAACCGCTGTTTATATTAGGATATCTTCTCACTAAGCAAGTCAACGTACTTATGCAATAATTTTTCCTGTTAAAAGTTGCAAATTTTCGAGGTGCGGCGTTCCCACTAACTCACTTTTATAAAAGAAATGGAGTTTATCTGAAAAGGCAAGCAAACTTCCACGTGCGTTGCAGGAACGCACTTTAAGCATTCGGAAATTAACTAAACAAAATGCGGCAGCATGACATCTTCGAAATGTGCGACCGAAAATGGAAAATGTTGATTTTAAAACTCAGCATGAACACTACATTAAATTTTTTAAATAAAATTTATCAGGTTTATTTCTATTTTTTCATTGCAGGTGCGTTCGATAAATCACTGGGGATATTACATACTCAATAATACAGTCATATAAAGGTAAGCACTCAGTTTTTTTGATTATTTAAAATTATGTTTGGTAATGGTAATAAATAGCCCAGCTTAAACTCAAATCTAGTGAACTTACGGAAAGCTGACTGCATTATTTGCATTAATAACACTATACAACAGGCAAAAAATCCCAGAGGGTCTCTCATCAGTTTTTAAAGCTTTTGGGTGTACTGAATCCAAATCTGAAGTCAGTATTTTCGGGTCACCAAGAAACCGTCGAGATCCCCTTGGTTCTCGAAAAACGTCAATTTTGATGTACAGTGTAATTAAACTCAACTACGTGGAGTAAAATAAAATAAAAAAAAAATAATTTTAATAAAGTACAGAACGTCTCAATAAAATAAAATGAAGATACAGTACAGTACAAAAAAAAATTAAAAATAAATATTTTAATAAAGTACAGTATGCTAAAATAGAAGAAGGTTTCAACAAAGTACAGTACGACAAAAGAAATAAAATTAAAAAATATTTTAAAATAATTTGTACCAAGGTACAGTACGTTAAAATAAAACCAGACTAAAAATGTACAGTACGTTGTAACAAAGTAAACTTATATTCAAATACAGTACTGAAAGTTAAATGAAACAAAAAATGCCTTTTTTGAAGTCCAGTAAAGCTACGAAAACTTGACGGCTTTGTTAACAATAAAATAAAATTAAAATAAAGTACAGTACGTACAATTTTCGAGCTAAGCTCCATTAATAAACATTCATAATTGATACATATGTAAGTACACACCATAGGTAGAGCAAACCAAAAATACACAAAAAAGTGGTATGAAGGAATGCAAATAGAAAACCTCAGTGTGCTTCTGCATAAATATGCACGCCTAAAAATATGTCGCGGCCTTATGTCTAAAGGTATGAAATTGGCACGCTTATAAGGAAGTTGACATAGAAATACTGCAGGGCCTCGTAGCTGATTTGTTAAAAGCAATTGCTTTAACCGCTTCGGTGCAGACACAGTAGTTCTGATGAAATTTGAATAAAGTCCAGTACGTTAAAATTGTAAAATTAAAAAAGTACAGTACGAAGAGAAAAATCAAATATAAAAATAATATTTCAATTGGTACAGTACGTTATAATAACATAAAATTTAAAAATTACTGTATATTGATAAAACATTAAATTGAAATTTAAACAACGTAAAAAAATGTTAATAAAGAAATATTTAAAAAATTGCGCCAACTCTGGCATATTTTAAAGCACTTAAATCGTCAAATATGTATTTCAGTTGAAATTTTCAACTTCCACTTTTTTTCATTTCTAAAATTATACATTTGGTCTGTGTTCAAGTAAATAGGTCAATAGACTGTAATTCACATATCCGCCATCCTCATTGGATTCCACAAACACACACATGCACTTACAAGCACATATGCACAGCTGCAACTACTTAAGTACACTTAAGCATTAACAAAAGCGCATTCGACTAGGTTAATTAACCATAGTTACAACAAAAGTTAAAATAAGAAAAAAAAACAGAGTATCATTATTTGCATTTTGCAATACTTACTTGGTTCATATCATTGGCGGTTTAGCTCAGTTTGGTTCGAGGGTTGGTTGAACTGATGCTTTGCAGGAATCTTTTGTTTGGTTGGATGGCTGGGTGGATAGTTGATTAGTTAGTTGGCGAAATGGTTGGTTGGTTAGACGGTTCGGTGTATGGTTATATGCTCTGTTATCAGTTGACTGGTTTTGGTGAAGCCTTTATTAGTGTACGGTGTGAATGACCGGAAATGTAAAAAAGATATACCAAGAGTAGGTAATGAGGAGGGGAGATGATTTGCAAGTATTCGAACGGTAGACTGAGGTTGATATCCTAATTATAGAAACTTGGATCTTGTAACTTGTACCTCGTATCTTGTCTCTTGCCACACGTCACTTGTCACTTGTCCATCCTTGTTTTCAAAGTGCAGATATTACGTGTTTCTTGTTCAGTTCTTGTTGTTCATCGTTTATTGCCTCTTGATTCTTGTCTTTTGTCTCTTGTCTCTTGTCTCTTGTCTCTTGTCTCTTGTCTCTTGTCTCTTGTCTCTTGTCTCTTGTCTCTTGTCTCTTGTCTCTTGTCTCTTGTCTCTTGTCTCTTGTCTCTTGTCTCTTGTCTCTTGTCTCTTGTCTCTTGTCTCTTGTCTCTTGTCTCTTGTCTCTTGTCTCTTGTCTCTTGTCTCTTGTCTCTTGTCTCTTGTCTCTTGTCTCTTGTCTCTTGTCTCTTGTCTCTTGTCTCTTGTCTCTTGTCTCTTGTCTCTTGTCTCTTGTCTCTTGTCTCTTGTCTCTTGTCTCTTGTCTCTTGTCTCTTGTCTCTTGTCTCTTGTCTCTTGTCTCTTGTCTCTTGTCTCTTGTCTCTTGTCTCTTGTCTCTTGTCTCTTGTCTCTTGTCTCTTGTCTCTTGTCTCTTGTCTCTTGTCTCTTGTCTCTTGTCTCTTGTCTCTTGTCTCTTGTCTCTTGTCTCCTACTAAATATTATTAAATCTTTTTATCTTTCCTTAAAGTAGATTTAATTTCCCCAAGTCACTTAAGCGCGCACTTCAAATGCCCCAGTGTCCTTTCGTATACATCCTTTTATCATACGGAAATATGAATAACAACAAAAAGTTTATTGTGCCTGAAAAACCATTTCAGAGCTCTAGAAGTATAAAAATACGTACTACAAAGTGGAAATTGCATACGATATATTGACCCACTTTGGTGAAATTCACCAACCGATTGCTACCATTATTAACAACTCAATGGTTGTTGGTGGCTGAGTTCATTGTTAGCTTGTCGAATTGCCTTGCCTGAGCCATAAGATATATTACTATCACAAGCATTGACTGGCTACAGACTGCCCGCCCAGGCTACTACCACTACTACATACTATTAGTAGTACTTACATACATAAATAACTTGTTGACTCACTGACTTGATTGCTCCGCGCTCTGGCGCGTTTGAGTACGAGGTTGAACAAAAAAATGGAAAAAAAAAATTAAATAAAATTCTCACAGGAAAACTGGTTGCCATTTTGAAAACAAGCAAACGTGATCGAAGGGAAACCGCGGCCCTGTAGCGTATTACAATCCATGCTGCTGCGCTTCTTCCTTTTTGTTGTGGTACCAAATGCATATCATTCTTTGGTTTTTTCCTGCCAACAAAATGCCAATCGATGCTGAATGCAAAAATAAATAAGAAAAATGAATGTGTTGAATGGAAATGCAAAAAATCAAAAACGGAATTGCTAAAATTCAGAAAACAAAAAAATGCTAACAAAAAAAAAAATGCAAAATAAAGAAGCGTTCTTGTTTTCGAATCAAAATCGACAAGCACCAACCGTGGAATGTATGCACTCTTTATGTATTTACAAGGAAAAGGGTTGCTGTAAATGACGGCATAAGAAATTGAAGAGTTTGGCAGAAAACGCCTACAAGCATCCAGTGCATGTATTTGTCAGAGTGAGATTTCATTCTTCAAACTAAATTGATATGTGGTTGTCAATGGGGTTTCAATAAAAGAAAAATTAATAAGAATTGGGCCCAAGACAAAGGACAATTGACAAGGGATAAAAGACAAGGGACAAGTGACAAGGGACAACTGACAAGGGACAAGGGATAAAAGAAAAGGGACAAGTGACAAGGGACAACTGACAAGGGACAAGGGATAAAAGAAAAGGGACAAGTGACACGGGACAAGTGACAAAGGAACAAGGGATAAAAGACAAGGGACAAGTGACAAGGGACAAGGGATAAAAGAAAAGGGACAAGTGACAAGGGACAAGGGATAAAAGACAAGGGACAAGTGACAAGGGAGAAATGATAAGGGATAAAAGACAAGGGACAAGTGACAAGGGAGAAATGATAAGGGATAAAAGACAACGGACAATTGATAAGGGATAAAAGACAAGGGACAAGTGACAAGGGACAAGGAACAAGGGACAAGGGACAAGGGACAAGGGACAAGGGACAAGGGACAAGGGACAAGGGACAAGGGACAAGGGACAAGGGACAAGGGACAAGGGACAAGGGACAAGGGAAAAGGGACAAGGGAAAAGGGACAAGGGACAAGAAACAAGCGACAAGGGACAAGGGAAAAGGGGCAAGGGACAAGGGACAACGGACAAGGGACAACGGACAGAGGAAATTTTTCATTAGCGATCCAGATAGTAAGGGACAAGAGAAAGGGACAAAGGACAAGGAACAAGTGACAAGGGACAAGTGACGAGGGGCCAGGAACAATGGACAAGGGCAACGAACAGAGGAAATATTCCATTAGTGATCCAGATAGTAATCTCAAAATAACCAAAAAATAAACCAAAGTTATCCAAAATAATTCCCAAATGATTAACATACAGATATACAGTAAGAAATTTTACGGGAGTTTTCCATCTCCCGCAGTCCCCAAATAATCCCGAAAACAATTCCAAACCACTTCGATAATGTTTTGAATTTATCCCGAAAGTTCCGAAATTTTTCCTAAAACATTTTTGAAATGTCACGAAAAAGTCACGATATGATCCTGCAATAATCCTGAAGCGGTCACGAAATGATTCCTACAAAAGGTCCAGGAATAGTGCGAAACTTATCACTGCATAGTTCTGAAGTGATCCCGAAATGATTCTACAAAGTAAGACATGAACGTTATATGTATGTCGGCAGATTGGCCAGCCATCGAAATGTCCTTCATTTCTCCGATCATAATACTTTTCGTTTTCGATAGACCGAGAAGCCTTTTCAATCCTATATTTTCACCTGCAACAGTGTTATATTAACGGCCTTTAGTTTCATGAACCTGTTGAGAATTCTAAGCTCAACACTGTTAATGAAAAAAAATACGCAACCAAAACTCTTTAAGCCTTTCAAAATTGTCACGCATGCTGGGTTTCCCAAAGAAAAGCATGCAATAACGACGATAGTAAATACTAAATACGAAAATGGAAATTGAAATTCGCATTGCAATGAATGTCCTAACTGATAGCTAACGCTGAATGTATGGGAATAGCAGACAGCAAAAATTTTACTTTACATACAAACACGAAAATATTTATTTGGATTTTCTTTGATTGTGCAATTCATTGTTATTTGCTCCGGGTGCTTTTTACACAAATTTCAATTTTACGTTTTTTTTAATTAAAATACCACTAAAGCTATAACTCCAAAGAGTTGCAACCACATATGAGTTTGTTGTACTCGTATATAGAGAGCTTACGAGGGAGTGTTGAAAAGTTCACTATGTGTATAAAATTTTTGAGATAATTTTTATGCCACCACTGTACCACAGTGGGAATAAAATATTTTCTTGCGTTAAAATATATCCAAAAGTTTAAGTTTGACATCTAGCAATACATCGGTTAAAATTGCATTCAATTCTATACAGCGGCATTCAAGTGATGCACGAACAAACACATACGCAAAAATTCGAAAAACTGTAGTTTCGGCATGTATTACACTTTTACAGTCATATTAATATCTATAGGCCACAGATATCATCCTGCTGCAGTTTTATTATAGGTAAAAGTGAGGGAGAAGTAGATACTCTTAGTCCTGAAGTTATCAACAGCCCCTCGTATATATGTATGTATATCCATTTAACACGGATTTGAAAATTGCGCTTTAATCCTACCTTTTGTTTAATTTATTTGTTTAATTCGCGCTAAAATACGCGCTGTTTGACGGAATGATGCAATTAAAATTTATTTCCTCATTCGTATTTCGATTTTGACGCTTAGTCTAACGCGGCACTAAATCTCACCTTTTTTTGCCTCAAACTCTAATTTATAACATTTGAATTTGTACATGCACACATACGCTGGTATATCAGGCACATTTGTTGGTGTGTGTATGTGATGGGATGCCACGTTTTTTGCTACAAATTGAAAGCACTTTCACAGCTCCAACAGCAATTGTTGTTCTGTCCTTTGGTCGTTAACCTTCTCAACCCTTCGACTTCATTTTTGTTTTGGGGAAAATATTTGCAAGGATTTTTCGTTTATGCCCCTTTTGTTTTACTGATGTCAGCACAAAACTCATTGTTTTCTCATTTTTCGCCCATTTAGTGGGTAAGACAAAAAAAAAATACCTGGGTTGGAAAAAAAATAAAATAACAAAGTAAACTCATATAACATGTGAATGAGAATTCCAATAAAGGTTAACGAAATGCGAAAAAAGTGATAATAATAAAAATACAGTAAGGGGTCGTGCATATATGACGTCACGCTCTTTGAGGGGGGGAGGGGTCTGCGATTTGTGACGAAATGTGACATGGGGGGAGGGGGGGGGAGTAGCACTTACGTGATGTCACGTTATTTTTTGCATGTTTTCTAGCGTGCAACGTCCATGAACGTTTTCAAATTTAGCACGTTTTCATTCTTTCGAGTGGCAAATATTATTTAATAATTAATATAAACATTCTAAATATGTATCAGATTTTATGTCAAATAAATATTGAATTTATATTTATTAAGGGTGTGATGTGACATTCGAGGGGGGGGGGTCAAAAACTACCAAAAATCGCGTGACGTCATATATGCACGACCCCTAAAGGAAGTAATGATCCCGAAACAGTCCCGAAGTGGTCCATTAACAGTCCCAAAATCATCCGAAAATGGTCCCGAAGTGATACCGAAACAGTCCCGAAATGGTCCCTAAACAATCCCAAAATCATCCTCAAGTGATCCCGAATCTGTACTGAAATTAGCCCGAAACAGTCCCAAAATAATAACGAAAAAGTCCTAAAATGATCCCGAAACAGTCCCGAAATCATTTCGAAAATGGTCTCGAAGTAAGCCCGAAATACTCCCAAATGATCCCAAAACACTTCCAAAATGATCCCGAATCAGTCCCGAAATGGTTCCGTAACAGTCCCAAAATCATTCCGAAAATGGTGCCGAAGTGATCCCGAAACAGTCCCGAAATGGCCCCTAAACAGTCCCGAAATCATCCCGAAAATAGTCCCGAATAAGTCCCAAAATGATCCCGAAACAGTCCCAAAATAATAACGAAAAAGTCCCAAAATGATCCGGAAACAGTCCCGAAATCGAAAATGGTTCCGAAGTGATCCCGAAATACCCCCAAAATGATCCCAAAATGATTCCGAAATGGTCCCTTAACAGTCCCAAAATCATTACGAAAATGATCCCGAAAATGGTCCCAAATCAGTCCCAAAATAATTCCGAAACATTCCCAAAATGATCCCGAAATCGTTCCTAAACAGTCCGAAAATCATCCCTAAAATGGTCCCGAAGTGATCCCAAATAAGTCACAAAATGATCCTGAAGCGATCCCGACACAGTCCCGGAATGGTCCCTAAACATCCCCAAAATCATCCCGAAAATCGTCCCGAAGTGAAGTCCTAAAGTCATTCCCAAAATGGTCACGAGGTGATCCCGCACATGCTTATAATTTTCCAGGGTATAGAGGTAACTTTTTTTTTTCATTTTTAAATAAGTGAATAAAAATTAAGTTTCGTCGGACTCAGTTACTGGAAACGCCTCCATACATTTTTTTTTTTGAAAAAAAGGGTTGCCACCTGTTACAAATTAACTTTTCTTCTGTAGTTGGTTTGATTTTCCAAATAGGCGTTGGTTCGTTAAATGAGTGGGCTCAGTCTGAAGATGTACAAAAGGTTGCATTTTTTTCAAAGTAGTTGCCACCTGTAAAAAATTTTGTTTCCCGGACAATTTCTTTCATTTTTATCGTTGTGCTGTCAGATGAAGAGACTCAGTCTATAGATGTGGTGAAAGCTACACATTTTTTTTGGAAAGGGTTGCCACCTGTTTTAATTTTCCTGCCTAGGTTTCCTTATTTTCAATTTTAGGTGTCATGGGAAAGGCCTTGCCCTGAAAATGAGTACCTAATTTATGCTAATTTTTATAAAAGTGCTTAGGCTCTAGATGTGCAGGAAGTTTAGTTTTTTTGTAAAGGGTTGCCACTTGGTAAACATTTATTTTTTCTGTTGTTAAAAGATGCGATGCCAAACGAAAGGAATCAACCTATAGACGTGCAGAAAGCTACAACCGCTTTTGGAAAGGGTTGCCACCTGTTAAAAAATAATTTTTTCCTATATAGGCAGTTGGTTAGCGATGGAAAATGAGTGCCGAAGAAAACCATTTCAATATGAAAACGCAAAAAGTGATGTTTAAAAATAATGATCTACCACTCTCAAAATATGTTTGAAGATCGATCTAACGAATATTTTCTTAAGAATTTAGTTAAATTCGGAATTTTCAAGAACGGCATTATTAAAATTTATTCTGAGATAGTGCGTCCTTCAAACAAATAGTGAGATAAGGTATTTTTGAAATAGGGTGATCTTCCACTCAGCCGTGAATATTTCGTCAGCTTCGAAAACTTTTTTGGTTTTCATTAAAAAAAGCTGTAATCAACCTTTTCATAAATCATAAATTTTGACAAACAAGTTTCCATTTGAAGTCATTGCACTCAACGCACACAAAAGGTCACAGTCATTTGATGATTTCTATTTTTTTATACATATTACAAGACACACCGCCAAGGCTGATTGCCTTGATTGTATGGCTGGCATAAAGAGCGTAAATCCCAAAAGATGGTGTATCTGCGAAGCACACTTTTGTGATTGTTTTTGGAATTTTCCGCACCTGTGCATTGAAAGTCTGCTTTAATACTATGTTCCGAAGGTTAACGAATGCTTGGGTTTTCTATTTATCTCACTACTATTTATTGTAGCGCATTTGTTTTGAGCTGCGTGAACTCTTTTTTGTTCTAAAACAACGAAAACGTAATGAAAAAATTGCGCTTCTTTTGCCTAAAGTTTAATGCTCCCCTGATGCCACTGACTTGATTTGATGGCCGGACGATTTTCATTTAAAGCCTCAAGCGGCCATATTGAATTAAATAAAGATTGTGTGAACTAGACTGTCCCAAAAATTGAAAGTTGTTTTATTGAAACGCATACCATCTCAAAAACATGAATACATCTACTTCAATAACTAAATGTTACTCATACGCCGTGTATGACCCGTAAAAAGTGCACTATAGTTGCAAAATTTCCAGATATACATAATTATTTTTCCTAGAAAAGATATTATTAAGCAATCTACTAAACTAATTTGGAAGTTCTAATGTCCTGTTCTCGTGTATACGTTTTTTCTTGGTAAAGGATCCTGTTGTCCTTATAAAAATCCAAAAGTAGGGATTTGTGGCACATTCCTTTATATATGGACGCAAAATATTAAAAGTATCTATTTTTCGAAGCCTTAATGGACCCTTTTGTGACCATAATATAAACTGCTATGTAAATCTTGATTAAAAATAGGCACGGGTTACCGTTATCCTACACGGTTAAAAATTTTAGCCTAAATTTTAAACTTTTTTGGACTACATATCGTCGGTCCCAACGACGGCCCGTGCTAGTCGGTTAAGTTAGCGTGCAAGATTAGCACGGTTTGTTGTTTGCGTGGAAAACTAGCACACTTCGTTCTCTGCGTGGAAGACTAACACGCTTCAGTTCTATGCGAACTATGCTAGTTTTCCACGCAGAGAACGAAGTGTGTTAGTATTCCACGCAAACAACGAACCATGCTAGTCTTCGTTGGGAGCGACGATATATGACCAAACCAGATTTGGTTTCAAATTAAATCTAGACCAGTTTTCAAGAAAATTGGTTAAATAAATGAGGTTTCAATTTTAAACCAGAAATGTTTTAACAATTTTTTAGAGAAAAAATAATTTTTTTTGTCGGTTGGCTGGGATTCGAACCAATTGTTGTTCTTAACGGCGAAACTGCTCCCCGAAGGTTGAGTGAGTGAGTGATGTCGAAATTGGCTGTCTTTTGCCCTGGCGGTACTGCCCGACTGTCTCGGGAGCGATTTGTTATGACCAATGGAACTAGAAGATCATGTCTTCCTTCCATCCATAAGGAAGGAGAAGATGCGTAATGAGAGATGAGAGGCATCATATCTGTAGATCAGCCATCGAGTTAGTTGCCTCTTAGGACCGATATGCCTACCTCGGGCATATTCTAAACCCCTAAGCCGCACCATGCCCGTCTACTCTGCCACTGAGCTACATCGCATGCATAAATGTTGTGGGAAAAATTCAATCTTAAATAAACTTTAAAAAATAAATGAAAACAAAACAAAAATTGTAGACCGAAAAGGTTTTAATTTTAAACCGAAAAGATTTAATTTTAAACCGAAAAGATTTAATTTTAAACCAAGAGGTTTAAATTTTAAACCGAAAAGTTTAAAAAAAAAAATTAAATTAAATCGAAACCAAAAGAAATTGAAAATCTTTGTAGGTATTTAGAAAAAAAGTTTAAAAAATCGCTTCAACTTTAGACGAGTTTAAAAATTTCGCACACATGCTATTAAGACTAAAACGCGCCGATTTAGAGGGTATTCATATCAAATCTCGAACCAAAATTTTTTTCCATATATTTTCCAGACGGTCCGCTATATATCTTCAACAGCCCCATGCTTACCTTCTTTACTGTTACCACGTTTTACCCCACTTTGCGTGGCACCACCAATAGTGAGTCAGTCAAACGATTTGTTTCGTTATCGATTTCCTTTAATCTTGTATTTACACATATGAAGAAAACATTTCAGCAGCTGATTTCGTGCTGTTTCACAGATTGGATTTATATCAAAATGGGGGGAAAATAGAAAAAAGTCAGCCATTTCTCTACTTGCAATAGAGCAAAGAAAAACTTTTCAATCCCCCTGGGGGTAGTTGCAAACAACTTAAATAAAAGCAAACAAAAAGTTTGTGCTCAAATCCATCTAATGGCAATAAATGCTGGCATTTCTAGTTTGATGCCTGACTGCACATCAACATCGGCATTCACCTTCACAACCAACCACTTTCCATCAATCTACAACAAAAAGAACAACCAAAAAAAAAGCTAGGCTTAGCAAAGCAAAACAAAATAAAGAATAAACGAGGAAATATTTTAAACGAAAACAAATGCTGAACCCTCAACGCAGACAGTAGTTACTTTTCGCCCCCTGCCGCGTTACGAAATTTGCTGGGGTTGCCCAAATCACCGGTTGGGTTGATTTTTTGTTTGTTTGTTTGCCTGCCTGTAGTGCTCCCAAGCAAGGGCATGCACCATGAAAGAGTGGCGAATTCGACACTGCCAAAGCGCATACTTACACGCACACAAATGTATACACATCCGTGAAGATGTATGTGTGTGCGCGGTGTTTGAAAGCTTTTCCTTCGTTCATTTAGTTGGTAGTTTAGTACTTTTTTTGTCGATAACTATTCCGGATTTTGTTTTGGTCGAAATTACAGTTGGTGGCGCTCCTATCGTCTTTTTTGGAAACTTTATTTTATTATTTAAATTTTATTATTTTACAATTTCTCCAAAACCTTTCAGATTTCTAAAAAAAAGTTCAAAAATAGTAGAAGAAAAAAAAAAATAAAACGAAAAAACGTAGAAAAAAAAAAAATAAAATTAAAAAATATTTGTTTTTGCGACCTTTTTATCTAAACACAATTATAAAATTAAAAAAAATAAAAAGAAAAAATAAATAAATAAAATTAAAAAAAATAAAAATAAAGTAGAAAAAAAATTAAAACGAAAAAAAAATTAAGAGATGAAAAAAGTGAAATGAGTAAAAAAAACGAAAAAAAATAACAACAAAGTAAAAGTATAGAAATAAAACGAAAAAAAATCATATATGAAAAAAGGTAAAAGAACGTAGAACCAAAGAAACGAAAAAAAAAAAAAAAAAATTAAAAAATTTAATAAAATTAAAAAAAAAATAAAAAGAAAAAAAAAAATAAAATAAAAAAAAATAAAAATAAAGTAGAAAAAAATTAAAAGAAAAAAAATTAAGAAATGAAAAAAGTGTAATAACTCAGAAAACCAAAAACCGAAAAAAATAAAAAAATAACAAGAAAGTAAAAATATAGAAAAAAATGAAATAAAACGAAAAAATATATATATGAAAAAAGGTAAAAGAACTTAAAACCAAAACAACGAAAAAAAATAAAAACAAAAAAAAATTAATGAAAAAATAAAACTACGTAGAAAAAAAAATAAAGTAAAAGATAAAAGAAATCAAATGAAATAAAAAAAAAAACAAACTAGAACAAAAATTTAAAGAAAAAAAATTAATAAATGAAAAAACTGAAATAACTTAGAAGACCAACAAAAAATACAAAAAAAAACAAAAAAAAAATATAAAAAATAAAAACAAAAAAAAAAGTAAAAACAAAGTAAAAAAAATGAAATAAAACGAAAAAAAATAAAAACAAAAAAAAAAAAAAAATAAAAAACAAAGTAAAAAAAGTAGAAAAAATTAAACAAAATGAAAAAAAAAAAAAATAAATGAAAAAACCGTAGAAAAAAATAAAAATAAAATAAAACCTTTAAATCATAACAAAATTTTCAACAACGATCTAATAAGCATAGACTTCTTCATCCATTATCCTCTATAGTCTATGTTTGGCAATATTTCCATCTGTATGTATGCCTCGTATGCTCTAATGCTGCTGCTGCTGTATTGCCGAAAGGCTGTCTAACGTAATTTGGATTTGGCTTTTCTGCCAAAAATGGCGCACATTGCACCACCCAGAAACGGTATATGAGCATGTATGTATGTATGTATGTATGGCTGTATGTATGCATGCTTAGGTATGCATGTCAGTCAGTGTATTCGCATCTGTAAAATAGACATGCATCACTAGAAAAAATTTAATGGCATGCCAGAGTGATGTTTGACTCAGTCGTTTAAGGGTTGTTTTGCTTTGATTTACAATTCCAACATGTTGAGTGCCATTTTAAAGCCTGAAACTTTAATTTGCTTTTCGACACGGCCATACAGACGTAATCCTTAAAGTGGATGATTAAATTAAATGTTTTGGTCTGAGGAATTTAGAGAAGTTTTTGTTTTAAATTGCTTTGAGAATCTCTTTCTCTTACAAAAAGCAGGGAATTTTGGTTGGACATTAGATTTTTCGAAATTTGAGACAAACAATAAAAAAAAAAACAATATGTAAAAAACAATAAAAAAAACAATATTTAACGACGGAAACCATGGTATGGTAATGGTATGGTAATGGTATGGTAATGGTATGGTAATGGTATGGTAATGGTATGGTAATGGTATGGTAATGGTATGGTAATGGTATGGTAATGGTATGGTAATGGTATGGTAATGGTATGGTAATGGTATGGTAATGGTATGGTAATGGTATGGTAATGGTATGGTAATGGTATGGTAATGGTATGGTAATGGTATGGTAATGGTATGGTAATGGTATGGTAATGGTATGGTAATGGTATGGTAATGGTATGGTAATGGTATGGTAATGGTATGGTAATGGTATGGTAATGGTATGGTAATGGTATGGTAATGGTATGGTAATGGTATGGTAATGGTATGGTAATGGTATGGTAATGGTATGGTAATGGTATGGTAATGGTATGGTAATGGTATGGTAATGGTATGGTAATGGTATGGTAATGGTATGGTAATGGTATGGTAATGGTATGGTAATGGTATGGTAATGGTATGGTAATGGTATGGTAATGGTATGGTAATGGTATGGTAATGGTATGGTAATGGTATGGTAATGGTATGGTAATGGTATGGTAATGGTATGGTAATGGTATGGTAATGGTATGGTAATGGTATGGTAATGGTATGGTAATGGTATGGTAATGGTATGGTAATGGTATGGTAATGGTATGGTAATGGTATGGTAATGGTATGGTAATGGTATGGTAATGGTATGGTAATGGTATGGTAATGGTATGGTAATGGTATGGTAATGGTATGGTAATGGTATGGTAATTGTATGGTAATGGTATGGTAATGGTATGGTAATGGTATGGAAATGGTAATCTATATATATAAAAATGAAATGGTGTATAATTGTAACGCTAAAACTCGAAAACGGCTGAACCAAATGAAATACTTCCTTTGGGGGATTTGTTTGTTATTACCACGCGCAGGTCATGTCTTAAAATCAGAACAAAATATTAAGGGGGCGTGGCACCTCCCATACAAACTGAATTTTTCAAGTTGAATATCTTCAAAAGTGTTTAAGGTAGGAACATGAAAATTGGTACAGAGCTACAGGATAACAGCACCACTCTCACCTATAAAACCGGGGGTTATCCAATAAGGGGGCGTGGTACCTCCCATACAAACTAAATTTTTTAAGCAGAATATCTGTGAAAGGGTTCAAGGTAGGCACCTGAAAATTGGTATAGACCTATATGGTATCAAAAGCCTTCTTACACATAAAAGAAGGGGTAATCGGAAAAGGGGGCGTGGCACCTCCCATACAAACTGAATTTTTCAAGGTGAATATCTTCAAAAGTGTTTCAGGTAGGAACATGAAAATTGGTATAGAGCTATAGGATAACAACACCATTCTCACCCATAAAACTTGGGGTTATCGAAAAAGGGGGCGTGGTACCTCCCATACAATCTATATATATAAAAATGAAATGGTGTTCAGTCGTTACGTTAAAACTCGAAAACGGCTGAACCAAATCATATACTTCCTTTAGGAGGTTTGTTTGTTATTACCACGCGCAGGTCATGTTATAAAATCAGAACAAAATATTAGGGGGGCGTGGCACCTCCCATACAAACATTTTTCTTCAAGGTGAATATCTCTAAATGGGTTTAAGGCAGGGACCTGGAAATCGGTACAGACCTATAGGATAACAACACCATTCTCACCCATAAAACTGGGGGTTAACCAAAAAGGGGGCGTGGCACCTCCCATACGAATGAAATACTTCATAGTCGATATCTCTGGAAGTATTCATGTTAGACCACTGAAATTTGGTAAGGGATTATATGAGATCAACCCCTACTACCTCCAAAAAAGCTGGGGATAACGAAAACGGGGGCGTGGCACCTCCCATACAAATGAAATATTTCATAGTCGATATCTCTGGAAGTATTCATGTTAGACTACTGAAATTTGGTAAGGGGTTATATGAGATCGATCCCTACCACCTCCAAAAAAACTGGGGATAACGAAAAGGGGGGCGTGGCACCTCCCATACGAATGAAATACTTCATAGTCCATATCTCGGGAAATGTTTAGTTTAGACCACTGAAATTTCTTAAGGAGTTAAATAAGATTAATCCCATCATCTC
>CAXKVI010000001.1:157913679-157923679 GCA_964058755.1 Campiglossa producta
AAAATACCTTTCATTTGTTACCCATATTGGCATATCTTGCTCCATAATTAAGAAACTTGAGATAGGTGGCAACCCTGCAAGCCGTTCCAAGTGGCAACACCCAAGTGGATTGTCTTAGAAGTCGCATACTATTTATATGCAAAATTTTACCAAAATCCGTCAAGCGGTTCTCGTGATAGTACCGCATATACAAATATACTGTGATAAGGTGGCAACTCTACTTGAAAATATTTTAGTTGGTATGTCGCCGAAAATACCTTTCACTTGATACACATATTGGCAAATCTGGCTCCATAAATCTGGCTCCCTGTAAGCCGCCCCAACCCTGCAGCGAAAGCAACTAGTTGAAAACTACTTTAAAACTAGTTGGTGCCCTGTTTTGTTTTTTTTCCATATAAGCAACTGGTATTTTTTACGTGTTGATGTCCTACGAAATGTCAATTATCAGATTTTGACCAGAACATACCAGTCATCTACTAGTCATGATATACTAGAATTATTATATTGTAAAATACCAGTCCCATACTTGTTCAACCTGGACTAGTATGATTTCCATAAAATCAACTGTGTACCCATACTAGTCCAAAAAGCACCAGTATGAAATATACTAGTCCAAAAAGCATTGAACCTGGACTAGTATGATTTCAACTACAATTTTCATGACTTACCCTTTATTTTATCATTTGCGTTCATTTTCATGTTCATTCTTAAGGAAGCAGCGATTATTTATAAAGAAGCAAACGAAACGAATGAGTTTTGTATTTTTTAACTGGTATGATTTCATCCAGAAAATTCTAGTCGAATACTAGTATTTTTCTAACTGGTTTGAGATTTCACTGCAGGGAAGTGAATAGTCTTAGAATCAATCATACTACAGTTCCCGAGATAGTACCGGGTATACAAATATACAAGATTAGCTCGTTTAAAGTTGTAACATAAATTCGAACAGCTGTCATCCTCAGTGACACCACTTGGAATAAATAGTCTTAGATTTTTTTAAAATTCTGTTCAAGCCCCCTTTATAGGCTAGTACAGTCCATATTAGGGCCTCACGAATCACATATAATAGAGATTGCCTGCCATAGATTAAGAGTTCATCTATCTGTTTTCAAGTTGTTTCATCTATGGACGGGCAGTTGAATTGATATATACTTTTGAGAACGGAACCGAATAACTAACATAACCATGTTTCTGGCAGAAGTTTTTGGTCGCATCGTCTTTTGCATCTATATGGTACGAGGCACTGTTTAAAAGTTCCACCAAAACTTTGTCCACATTAATCCAAACAACCATTTCTTTGCCCCTTCGAGTTAGGGATTTAGAATATGCCCGAGGTAGGCATATCGGTCGTAAGAGGCGACTAATATGCACATAGGTAATGACGTGCTAACTCGATGGTTGATCTACGGATATGATGCCTCTCACCTCTCATTACCCATCTTCTCCTTCCTTACGGATGGAGGGATGACACGACGTAGAAGGTTTCAATGGTCATCCCAAATCACGCCCGAGACAGTCGTGCAGTATCGCAAGGGAATATCGGAGCATACCGGATTCATATCCGGTCAAGGACTGTCAATTTGGGCAATTTCCCCAAAACCTTCGGGGAGTATTTTTGGCTTAACAAAAACAACAACAATAACCGTCCCTTTCCCATAGCACACTGCGAAAACCGTCAAACTGAGATATCACTTATGCGTTTTGCAGAATCACCGACAATATAGAGATCTCGCCATCTGTCATAAGAGAACAGTGTACATTTTCACACTTTGTAAGGTTTTATATTTCCTTCCTTCGTTGACTTTCTTGTTGGGAATTCTGCCAGAATCGATGAAGTCAAATGTTGGCGCCCAGTGTTTTTTCGATGTTGTTCTGAGAGCTTCGTTAATGCATACAACATAAGATCTGCTTACTTTATTCTTCAAAGAACTTTCATACCACATGCTTCCCTACCATGGATACCTGCGTGAGGGGTAATGGGTTAGTTAGCCCCTAATATCGATTTCTCAAATGTTGTCCCTTAATCACTAGCTCCCCTTTCACAATATTAGAGTTTTGATGCATTCGTATGCCTAAAAATTTAATCAATATTATATTACGATATCCAAGTTTCTTAGAGTACTTCGTCTTAAAGCGATTCAAAGCTGGAAAAGTGTTCGAAAAACAACAACAAAGCTAACGCATGTAACACTTTCAATTAGGTCATGTGAACTTTTCCAAAATTCACTTTAGCAAGTTCACGGATCGCGTCACGTAAAAGCGCAAGATTTTTGCTCTGCTCTAATTTGAGAAACAGACGTGCCTATTTGAGTGAGCGTGAGAGCCCACGTTTCCTCTAATTACAGTCAAAGCAAATGTTGCCAATGCATTGTGGCATGTTGCATGCAGTGTTGCACGAGTAGTGATTTGCTACTGTTGGCACAACTTTGTTGTTTTTTTGTGTGTAAACATTTTTGCGCTGGGGGTCATCCAGAAAAAGTTATGCGTGACATGTAGAGGGTGTGATGTAACATGCAACAGGTAGAGGATGGGGTGTAACATGTTACATGTAACTGGTAGAGGGTGGGGTGTAACATGTAACATGTAGCAGGTAGAAGGTGGGGTGTAACATCTAACAGTAGAGGATGGGGTGTAACATGTAACAGGTAGAGGGTGGGGTGTGAAAGGAGAGAAAAGAAAGGAAAGGAAAGAAAGGGAATGGAAAGGAAAGGACCCATGTATGCCTCATTTATGAGTCACTTATGACTAGTCTATGAGTCATTTTCGACTCATCCATGAGTCATTTTTTTACCATCCTTGAGACGTTTTTGACTCATCTATGAATAGTTTTTGACTCATCTATGAGTCAGTTTTTACCCATCTATGAGTCTTTCTTTACTCATCTATGAGTTATTTTTTACTCATCTATGAGTCATTTTTGACTAATCTATGAGTCGTTTACGATTCATCGATGAGTCATTTATGAGTCATTTATGAGTCATCCATGAGTCATTTATGAGTCATTCATAAGTAATTTATGAGTCATTTATTACTCATCTTCACTTGGCGAACACTAGTTTAAAAAATGTTTACACATGTTTACACATCAAACTTCACGACTACTTGGTACTCACTCCTTTTTTTCAGTTCTATCTCCTATCGCAGGAGGGAGACGTTGTATCAGCAATAACAAAAAAACAAAGGTGAAAGCAAACAAAAGACAACAAGGCAGGATGTGCAGCGTTACGAAGTGGAGGAAGATGCAGCTGTGCTAGCGCGGCTAAAGTATTGCGTGTGGAAAGCAAAGCTCCTGAATAACTAACTAAAGATCGAAAAAAATGGCTATACTGTAAAAAGTGGCAGCTCCTGAGTAGCCATTAGCAACATGCAGTAACAGCTCTCAGCTCAGCTCAGGTCATCTAAATGGTTCGAAAAGGAGTAACGGTGTCGGTTTAGGAGTGTCAGTCCCGTGATTCTGCTATGTGGAGAATCCCAACCACTCAGGGGATTTTCCATATGACAGAGTCCCGGGTCTTTCAAAACTGGCTTAGGTGTGCCTCTGCGGCAGCCACTTGAACCTAACATAACCTAGTAACAGCTCCAGGCTAATATGAACCGTTTTGAATCCCAACATCTTCGATGTATTACTATTTTGGATCTCTGCTTTAAATTGTTGTATTTGTAGCTGGAAGGAAGTATTACGGTTAAGTGCAAGCGCCACAGTAGCAAAAATGTTGCAAGTCAAAGTAAACGTGCTACAGTAGCAAATAAAGCATATTGCATGTACACTTACGACAACAACAACCACACTTACCACAACAATTTTAGCGTAATAGTTTACTGCACGCAACATAATTTGTTGTAAGTAATTTTAAATCATTACAAATGCCTGTAGTGCCTACGAGGCGTTTGTTGTCAACACACATGCTACCCATCTATGGAATGGGTGAAGAGTGTGAACGAAAAAATTGAAGAAATTGCAAAAAATAGATCCGAAAGAACTACCCTGCAGAGAAAGCAACCTGTTGAAAACTACCTTACAACTAGTTTTTGCACCAGACCTAACTAGTCAGTCTCTGGTCTTTTTTTCATATAAGCAACGTGTTGCTGTCCTACGACATATCAATTGTCAGATTTCGACCAGAATATACCAGTCATCTACTAGTCATTATATACTAAAATCATACTGGTTGTAACATAACAGTTTCATACTAGTTCAAAAAGCAGTGAACCTGGACTCTTATGATTTCAGCAAAATATACTAGTCCCCATACTAATCCAAAAAGCAGTGAAACTGGACTAGTATGGATTCAACTAGTCCCCATACTAGTTTAAAAATCATTAATGGGACATCAATATGTTCTTTTCGGTTTTGTCAAGTATGCAACGGGAAGTTTGCCAAGAATCTTTTTACCAAGTATATTTCACGCTGAACGAAGTTACTTTATATCCTATGGCAGGAAATGTTGCAATGAAATGACATCGCTGGGACAGTTATTGCACGCTGACAACTCTAGGTCCAAAATAAAATTTATCGTATAGTAAAAAATTTCAGAATTTTGAATTCTGTTAGGAAAGTCGCCGAGCTACGATTTAGTTACCAGATCCGGGAAAAGGTAACATTCAAATTTTTTAGAAATAAGTTTTTCTAGACGTTGTCACCCTCAGGCATTGGTTTGGCAAAATCGCAGAATACGTGTATTTCCGCCATCGAAGCTTCTCAAAACAAAACCATCTCTGCCGTTCGAAGTTGACGACAAATTGAAGGTACCGCCAATTTTTAAGGAAAAGTTCAAAGCAGCAAGCCATAAAATAGAAAAGAAGCTAGGCGTAGAATGTGTTCGGAGGCTTATAGTAC
The DNA here is from genome assembly GCA_964058755.1 of Campiglossa producta. Taxonomy (NCBI): domain Eukaryota; kingdom Metazoa; phylum Arthropoda; class Insecta; order Diptera; family Tephritidae; genus Campiglossa; species Campiglossa producta. Next base: position 157,918,517 of record CAXKVI010000001.1, read on the forward strand.
GAGAGTCCCCATAGACATATAGTTGTTGATTAATTAAAAGCTAAATTTTTGTAAGTGATTTCCTTTCTCCAAGGCACCAAACTTTTTTATTTTCGAAAATTCTGGAAAGTGCGACCTTTGGGAGGTAGGGGGCGTGAAACATGTCAATAGCAGTTTTATTATCATTTCATAAACTGTCAATAACGTAACCAACTCAGGAATATACATATGTGTCTTGAGAATTCGGTGCGACATAAAATGGGTCCGACGACTCTAATATGTCAAAAAAACTTCATCAAAATGTTTATTAATAACAAGCTAGTTTTTTTTTTACAGTAGGCGGCCAGTGATGGGCATAATTCAATAGCGTTGATGCCCTACAACAAGTGTGCGACATGAAGTCAGTCCCCCGACCCAAAACGGTAAATTTGACACAATTTTTGTACTACTAATACTCACTGTAAATTAACTGTAAAAAAACTAGCTTGTTATTAATACAAATTTTTATGACGTTATTTTGACATATTTGGGTCGTCGGGCCCACTTTATGTCGCAACCAATTTCTAGGACAGATATATTCCTGAGTTGGTTACGACAGTGGCAGTTAATGAAATGAAAATAAAACTGCTATTAAAAGAAAATTTTATGCACAAAATTGACATGTTTCACGCCCCATACCTCGCACCCTAAATTTTTTATTGCATGTGGTCGGTAAAATAACAACTGTCTACTCTGTCTTTGTGATTCAGTACGAATCAGAAGTAGCCAGAATTAGTCAGATGTCGACTGCTAAGTGGAATATCGCCCTGTTTAAAAATATTTTTCAGAACCGCCCTAACTATCTCAAAATTGATTTGAAGAACGCCCTATTTCCGTTTCTTATACCCAGCGTACCACATAACGGTAGGCACAAAATAATCAATATAGATATAGAGTTCCATATATGAAATTTCTTAGGTTGAAAAGAGGAGTTGATTTAGGCATGTCCCTCCGTCTGTCCGTCTGTCCGTCTGTCCGTGTACACGATAAGTTGAGTAAAAATTTAGATATTAGGATGAATTTTCTTTCTGGCCAAGGCAGGTTGCTATTGTAAATGGGCGAAATCGGATGATAACCACGCCTCCTTTTTCGATATCGAAAATTTCGAAAATCACATAAATTGGCATATCTCGGTAGCTGAAATGGTTAAAATGATATAAGTTTTTAGGTGAATCCCCCTCGTCATTCTCTTATGATTTTTTCATAAATTTTTTAAAGTGGGCGTTTCACCGCCAACTACTGCTTGGTATTTAATGTTCGGCTTACCCGAACTTAGACTTACTTGTTGCGTCAAAATTTTATATAGGGCGTCGTTGAAACAAATTCTGAGTTAGGGCTTTTTACTAAGTTTTTTTGAAACAGGGTGATATTCCACTCAGTTGTCGATGTAAGATACTTACATCCTATTCTGGCTCGCAATGACTGACAATTGTTATACAAAGCTCTATTTCGAATTTTTCTGCGACGCACTCATCGACAAGCTTCGAAGTTGTAGTGGAAGACTGCAAGGCAGGTAGGGCGGCCTGACTGACCGACATAATGTAGATTCGCCTGGAGGATAGTCTTTTTCGGAGGCATTCTCTGCCACATAATTCTATTGATAATTCTATTCGATACCGATTTTTTTGCAATTTGGCCCATAGATACAAGCTCCCGTTTTACCATCTTCCAGCTTCGATCCATCCGTATACCAAATTTTCGAATCGGATTCAGCATAAGGGTTCCCTGTGTCCCAGAGTACTCGATTTACGATTGAAACTTCAAAATTTTGCATGATCCTGAGCGTAGAAGTTATTGCATCACTTACTTGCAATATAGGACTTTTTATGAAATTCTTGACTATCTTCATATGTCCGGTCGTATTTCCGATTTTTAGATCGGACATGTTTTGAAGTCTTAATGCAGCAAGTGTGGCCTCCTTCTCTATCAGAATAGGGAAAGGAGGTATACCCACAAGGGCACTTAAAGCATCAGCAGGGCACGGTCTCATTGCACCCGTTATACCGAACAGACTAGCCGATGGAGCTAACTTAACTTAGTTGTCGCTGTTTTTTTTTTTTTTTTATAATGACTCGGCCAAGAGCAATACACCCCGAAGTGACACTGTCTAACGCGTCACGTTTCCCCCAGGGGGTTAGTCTGAAGTAGTAAAGATGATGTATGTAATCTATTCAGTGAGACTTTACTAATTTTATGCTCAGAAAATCGGAATGAAGTCAAAGAAATATACTTTTTTAATAGAACTTATATCATAGTTACATATATAGCTTGCCAGAGTCATGAATGTGCCAATTTTCCAGATTTGAGGCTTTACCTAGATTAACCTCTAGTTTCTCTACGATTCACGAAAATCCTGGGTTTCTGAAAATTGTGCCAGGAAAACAAATGTGCCATACATTCATGTTTCTGGCGCAACAAAAATGTTTAAAAACTGAATTTTGAAATTTTTTACAATATTTTTTTTGCCAGAAACATGAATGTGTAGCAAAATTGTTACGTATACGCCATAGTGTCTGTTGTTGAGTGCAACACATTTTTGTTTCTAACAAAACAAAAATTTAAAAAAAAAAATTAAAAAATTCAGATTTTTCACATTTTCTGTGCGCCAGAAACATGAATGTGCTACACATTCGAGGGATTGAAGGAATATTAACGTTAAAACTATATCAATGGGAAGAGAATATAACCAGCAAAAACATATTTATGTAAAAAACTAAAATTTAAAATTTTGCGAGAGGAATAAACTTTCAAATACGATTTCCCAAAATTTAAATATTTGGCACATTCATGCTTCTGGCAAGCGAACGACGATATGTTCTAAATGTTATACTCATTAAAATACCGTTTCTTCTATTTTAGCTTTCTGCAAGTGTAATTTAACATGTCAAGGCATCCATTACAAATATACGTTGTAACATTTATATTGACAATGGACTTTTGTATGCCACTTAACAAGGACTAAATTTTATCAACAAAAATTTTATGCAACAAATTTTGGAACAAGAGAGCTGCAAAACCCCAAATTTTAACAACAACTTCGAAAACGAAATTGACGCAATTAAAAGTAGATAAACAACAATAAAAATTACAGTGAGTGATTCTACGAAGAACAATAAATTGCAATTTACATTCAATATTGATCGAGTGACAACATGTCAAATGCAACAGTAAAAGCTATAGTTTGTAAAACCTAACCAAGTGACAGAATACAATTTTAATTGAAATTCCATATCAATACAAAACAACAACACCAAAAAAAAAAATAAAAGGTCAAACAAAAACATTAAGCAAAAATAGCCGCATGAACCTGCTGTAGCAGCATATTGAGGGCATAACACATAATATTTGTGCAGGCACGAACTCAGCATCCGTGTCGCAAGCTCTTCGAGGAAGTAACCTAAACTCAAGCTGAAATAAATGCATGACTGAGCATAGTTGTTGTAATTTTATACAACTTTTTTGTTGTACTAACATTTTAAACATTACGAAGAAACTGTAATAACAGTGGCCTCCCACAAACAACAACACCAACAACTACTTCGATGGGTAAAAAGTGCCCAACACCCAACTTGAATTCGAGTATCTCGAATTCTATTCTAACGAATGCGAGTAGCCATAATAATCAAAATCATAGCTACAACCATCATCAGCATCAATCGTCGATACCGTTGCCACCACCACTACCACCACCGTTGCCAACGCAACAGCAACATCACCTGCAACAACAACAACAAGCGCACCATCAACAACAACAACAACATTTTCCACAAAAATACATGAATTCGAAACGTAAACATGGCAACAACAATTATCACAACATGCTGATGCATCCAGGCGGTCATTTGGATCACAACAATTACTTGCATTTAAATTCGTTGTGGTCCATTTGGTATGGAGTTTTGTTGACATTATTCCAAGGCTATTTGGCTGTACATGGTGCCTATCGGTTCCTTGGTGAGTACAACAAAAAACAAAAAAAAAAACAATTACTACACCTACTACAAAGTTAGACAATATATTTACTTAGAACTAAGAAATAAACATCTGCTTGCAATTATGATGAAAGTTCATGTTGTTGTGGTCTGGTTTCTGGTAGTGCATATTTATGAATGATTGTAGAATCTATTTAAACTTGTACTATGTTGAAGAAAGGAAATGTGGGCTAACAACTGAGTTATGTGGGTTTCCTTTATTAATTTAGTTGTAGCAGCATTTGTGTTGTTAGGATTTCAATAATGAATATTGTCATGCTGTTAAGAATTTAAAACTCAAACTAGGTTAACCAGATGAAAAATTTGAAATTAAACTCAAGTGTCCAAAATTGTTTTATCAGTGCTGTTGTGGGCATGGTTATTCTTGTAACAGCACTTTACCCAAAATAGATCAGCTAACGATAGTCCTAGAAAGCCTTTTGTTTAAATCAAGGTATGAAAGCGATTAAAATAAAGCTCCGGTTCCGGTTCGGTTTCGGTTACGGTTTCGTTCCGGTTTCGTTCTTCAATATTTATTTGGATTTCGGTTATGATTTCGGTTACGGTTTCGTTCTTCAACATTTATTTCGGTTTCGGTTACGGTTTCATTCCGATTTCGTTCTTCAACATTTATTTTGGTTTCGGTTACGGTTTCGTTCCGGTTTCGTTCTTCAATATTTATTTCGATTGCGGTTACGGTTTCGTTCCGGTTTCGTTCTTCAAAATTTATTTCGATTTCGGTTACGGTTTCGTTCCGGTTTTGTTCTTCAACATTTATTTCGATTTCGGTTACGCTTTCGTTCCGGTTTCGTTCTTCAACATTTATTTCGGCTTCGGTTAAGCTTTCGTTCCGGTTTCGTTCTTCAACATTTATTTCGGCTTCGGTTAAGCTTTCGTTCCGGTTTCGTTCTTCAACATTTATTTCGGTTTCGGTTCCAGTATCTTTCTTCAGCATTTATTTCGCTTTCGGTCACGCTTTCGTTACGGTTTCGATCTTCAACATTTATTTCGCTTTCGGTTACGCTTTCGTTCTTCAACATTTATTTCGGTTTCGGATAAGGTTTCGTTCCGGTTTCGTTCTTCAGCATTTATTTCGGTTTCGTTCTGGTTTCGTTCTTCAACTTTTTTTTCGGTTTCGGTGCCGTTCTCGTTTTTCAACATTTATTTCATTTTC
>CAXKVI010000001.1:157928679-157933679 GCA_964058755.1 Campiglossa producta
AACAATGAAAGCTATACTGCAATCAGTGCAACATCACCCTCATTACATTGTATACGTTTACATATATACCTCCATAGCTAGGTTGTGATATTTTAAAGGTCCTTTTCTGCTCGCAACAAAAGGAAAAACATTAACAACAAACATTCCAACGACTACATACATACATATATATCAAGTAAAATAAAAACAAGCGCTAATATCATAATAAAGTGCAAAAACAAAAATCGTGGTAATGAATGCAGTCTGCTGTTGTAGATGCGGATACAACATTTAACAAAAAAAACAACAACAACTATCGCAACTAAGAGTAGAATATCTATACAGTTGGTGGTGGACTACAATACAATCGGTCTCGCACATCCTTACCGTTTGCTGCCCAATACTAGTCCTCGTATCCCTCAAAAAATACAATAAGCATCTCGAAAGTGCTCCACAGTATTACAATGAGGGCTCATCCTTAATTAGTTAAGTATTAGTTATTTTATTTAATTAATTTTAGTTTATTTTTCTTTAATTTAATTATACCTTTCATGAACATGAAATGGTATTATAACTTTGGTCCGATGTTTGTAAGTATGAGAAGAAGAAGAGATAGACCCATCAATAAGTATACCGAAATGATCAGGATGACGAGATAGTTGATTTAGCCATGTCCGTCTGTCTGTCTGTTTGAACGCAAACTAGTCCCTCAGTTTTTGAGATATTTGGCTGATTGTTCCGATAACGGGTTTTGGGCTATAACTCCTGTAATTAAAAACCTAGGAACGTGAAATTTTGTAAGTATTGCTATTTTTATATGTGAAATATCGATGTTGAAAATCATCGAGATGGGATAAATATTTCACATAGCTCCCATACAATCGATTGTTCCGATAAACGGATTTTGGGCTATACTAATGGCGGCGATATACCTACAGGTTATCATCATAACCTCTAACGAGATTTTTAGCCGAGCTTCTCTTTCCAACTTGTGGTGTGTTGCTTTTTTTGAGTTTTTCCTACAAGTTGGCGGGACCTACAGTTTTTTGCCGACTCCGAACGGCACTTGCAAAGCAAATGAATTTTTTGCTGAGAAGCTTCGCATGGCAGAAATACACCCGGAGAGTTTGCCAGACTACTGCCGAGGGGCGACCCCGTTTTAGAAAAATTCTTTTTCTAAATAATTTTTGATGTTACTTTTGCCGGGCATCGAACCGCCACGACTTGGTGTAGAAGGCCGAACACTTAACCGCTACACCACGGCGGCCGCTATAACTCCTGTAATTAAACACGTTGGAACGTGAAATTTTGGACGTATCGCTATTTTTATATGTGAAATATCGTTGTTGAAAATAATTGAGATCAGATAAATATTTAACATAGCCCCCCATACAATCGATTGTTCCGATAAACGGATTTTGGGCTATAACTCCTATAATTATATAGGTAGGGTCGTGAAATTTCGTAACTATTGCTCTGGTAGAAAGTGGAATGTCGATGTTTAAAATCAATGAGATTGGACCAACAAAACACATCGCCCCCTTATAATCGATAGTTCCGACAATTTCGGTATGTGCTAAAGTTAAATTCACACAGGCTGTACTGGGATCAAACAGTGAAAATCATGACGCTTATTCATGAAAGGTATATAGCCTTCGGCACAGCCGAATACAGCTTTCCTTACTTGTTTTATATTATATTATATTATTTAATTTAATTAAATTTTTTTTTAATTTTTTTAATTGTATTCTATTTTTTTTAAATTCATTTAATTTAATTTATTTTTTTATTTTATTTTATATTATTTTATTTTATTTTATTTTATTTTGTTTGATTTTTTTTATTTATTTTATTTTATTTTACTTTCCTTTATTTTATTTTTTTACTTTTCTTTATTTTATTTTATTTTATTTTATTTTATTTTATTTTATTTTATTTTATTTTATTTTATTTTATTTTATTTATTTTATTTTATTTTATTTTATTTTTTTGTATTTTATTTTATTTGATTTTATTTTTTTAGTTTAATTTTTTTTATTTATTTTAGTTTGTTTTATGTTTCATTATTTTATTTTTCTAAATGTTATTTTTGTATTTTTTTTAATTTTTTATTTTATTTATTTTATTTTATTTTATTTTATTTTGTTTTTTTTTTATTTTATTTTATTTTATTCTATTTTGTTTTGTTTTGTTATTTTATTTTATTTTATTTATTTTATTTTATTTCAATGTTTTCATTTTTATTTTTCTAAATGTTATTTTTGTATTTTTTTTTAATTTTTTATTTTATTTATTTTATTTTATTTTATTTTTTTTTTTTATTATTTTTTTTTATTTTATTCTATTTTGTTTTGTTTTGTTATTTTATTTTATTTTATTTTATTTATTTTATTTTATTTCAATGTTTTCATTTTTCTTTTTCTTATTTTCTTTTGTTTTATTTAATTTTATTTTACTTTATTTTTATTTATTTTTATTTTACTTTTTTGTTTTATTTTATTTAATTTTTTTTATTTTATTTTATTTTATTTTATTTTACTTTTTTATTTTATTTTATTTTATTTTATTTTCTTTTAGTTTATTTTAATTAATTTTATTTTATTTTATTTTGTTTTCTTTTATTTTTTTTATTTAGTTTTATTTAGTCTATTTTTTAATTCATTTTTTTTCACATATTCTTACAGTTAGTAGTCTTTACATGCTCACTAGAAGTCTTTAAAACATTTGCTGGGTTGTGACATATTTTTTTCCTCTGTTTATCCTTTTGCGGCTAGATGGCATTCTGGTGCTCTGTGTGCTGGCAAAGCTGCCGCCGCTTTTTATCTGGATAATAAATGCAATTATGGCCTTTTCATATTCCGCTTTTTGTTTATTGTCTGTTTCTATATTGTGGGCCTTTGTACTTCATCCTACCCCGTTGTCATTGGTATTCGGGTAATAAACGCTGGTTCGCGTGAAAAAGGTAGACGAGTTGTAGCTGTAGGCATTTCTGGGCGCACATTACAGTGAAGCCATATGCTCTGTGTATGATGTTTTTTAACTGTTTTAGTTTATTAAATTTTATAAATATAAAAATATTTGGTAAGTTTTAAAATTAATTCTTGAAAATATTCCAGAAAATTTAGAAACCGATAGCTTCGAGTGTATTTGATTTTGGTTTTTTTTTGCCGTTTTATGTTTTTCACTGTAGTAGTTGCCTTCACTTTTCTTGCACATACTGAAATTCTATTTATGTATGCAAGGTGAGATCCAATGCCTCAATGTGGTACCTATGCGATCTTTCAAAACGCATCCAAAATGTTGCTCATACGCCTAGTAGCACCGCTTCTATAGATTTTTAATGCTTGTGCTGTAGGAAGCTTTAAAGTTTTTAATAAAATCTCTTAAAAATCCAAGATATATTTAGAGAACGTCTTATTTTCACAATAGGATGCCGTCCAAGCTAGAGTACAAATCGTTTGCTTTAGTAGAGAGTTTTAGATTTTTACTAACAGGCAGGTATGGCTTAATATTCTGGCTCCAATTAGATAAAGGGGATATCCCCTATTACGATATAATGCCCAGTGCTTTGACTCAGTGAAGCAGCTGCTTGACCCTGTGAAGCATAATTAACGCCACTGTCGGTCAAACCTCTTGAAATAAGAGGTTTTATAGGACAATTGCTGGGCCATCATGACTGGAGCAACAGAATACCCGAACCAACATATATCCAGCTAGAGTTGTTGACGAGCTCAAGGACATTTGGAATCAATATCCAAAATTGTTGTTGATAAAGCTGGGCATTTACACAGAAATAGCACAACAGTCTTGCTGGAAGCTAAGTTTTCGCATTTTTTTTAGTGCTAATGCGGCAATTTGATACCACATCTCGGGAATTAACCAATGAAAACTATAAGACAGAGCTGGAAAGATCGCAAGGACCGTCCCACTATATCCATTCAATTCAGTTCAGAAATTTTTTAAGCCCCCCACGTATGGTATCATTAAGTTCGGAGCAGCTGCCAATGAGGGGGATTCCTACAAATTTCATTCTGCTTCGGCAGAGCGCTTGACAATCGCACGACACGTGCTCCATCGTCTCTTCCGCTTCCGAAAGGTTACAACTGCTGCACAAGATATTATGTTTCAGACTTATCCGAATGCCGCGGTAGTTCAATGTCCAATAAGCACCGCAAACAATCCGATGTAATGGTTGCTGACCCGAGAGTTCAAAGGACCGACTGGTTGTCAGAGAAAATTCCTATCCCATAAGACTACGTCCGCACACAGCAAATCCCGGCATGCATCCTGGATAGCGTAGATTCCGGATTAAAGTACACTCTCTGATCTGGGAGGCGCATTGATAGGGGCATTTCCGTGACTGCTACTTCTACTCCACAGGTCATATTGTTGCCGTCCATGAAAATTAAAATGCCCAGTTTCTTACTCAATTTTCAGCTTTCCAACCCATCCTAAAAAGGAATGCTATCTTAAAGTTTGTGTCAAGAACAGCTCTGTTGAGACAGATGTAGTCCGTTTTAGTTTTGATATGGGCGCTGTTAGCATCCAGTAGAATACGTCTGTGGCCGTAGGTATGTATGCACCGTCTTTCCAGAGTGGCAACTCCCGAAGCCTAAGTGCACCGTTGGATGCTGGTTCCCTGTTTGAGAGATTGGTCGGTGGAATGTTGCATATCACGTTCAGAGCCTCTGAAGACTGCATACTATACGTTTTAAGGTATCAGCTCTAGATCTACTCAGGAGTCTACTTGTCCTACTTCGCTTTACTTTGGCCACGTGGATCCTGATTTTTTTTTTTTTTTTTTTTGTTTAACAACAACCGATCTCTGTAGAAACCACCCTCTGCAGAGAAAACCTCGCGTGACCCGGAAAATCTGACTTCAAATTCAGATTCAGCACACCCAAGAGCTTCAGAAACCGGTAAGAAACATTGTGGAATTTTCTAAAACTTCAATTTTGTTATACAGTGTAATCTGTCTTTATGATGCTTTAGAACAAAAAGTAAATATCGCCGTGATAAAA
>CAXKVI010000001.1:157938679-157951179 GCA_964058755.1 Campiglossa producta
TTTATTTTGTTTTATATTATTTTATTTTATTTTACTTTATTTTATTTTATTATTATATTTTTATTTGTTTTATTTATTTTTTTATTTTAATTATTTTATTTTATTTTTTTTAATCTTATTTCAATATATTTTATTTTATTTTTTTTATTTCACTTTATTTTATTTTATTTGTTTATTTTATTTTATGTTATTTTATTTCCTTTCATCTTATTTTATTTTTACTTTATTTAATTTTTTTATTCAATTTAAATTTTATAAAAATAAATTTAAATAAAAAACAAAAGAACCCGAATATATGAGGTGAGGCGGGAATAGCTCGAGAATTTCTTCAATAACATTTTTCTTAAATATATATTGATATTTTCCTATTCATGCAGTTCTTTTTAACTTAGTGCACATATGGATGAAATAGCCTAGGCATACTGTTAACAAAGCCCCTATGAATATTTAGGTCCACAATCAAGTATGCAACTTTCAAAATATTTTGAATTCATAAGTAGGCTTATGCAAATATATGCCAAACATACATATTTACCACTCTAACAAATGCAGTGCACTATAAATTTGTATTATTTTTTAGTAGGTTTATATGCAAATATGTATGGCATAGAGCTCAAGAGCACTTCAAGTTTGATGCATAAAAAGCGCAAAAAAAATCACAAATACTTACACAACTTTCTTTGTGTCACTCAATATTCCAGCCTGCGGTGCTGCAGAAACTTGCATTCAAATGGGTGCACATACGCACACAGCTGTACTAGCGCGCCTCTTTGGACCCTATATGTGGTAGCGAGAACCACATATCGATGGTTGGTGCATTAGCAATAAAATAGAAAAGGGTATCGGCTGTGGTATGCGGCATACTTTTAATATATGCCAAACATCGAAACTTTACTTTATGCACACTACTTATTTTCCCTTCACTCACTCACTCTTCCTTTCTTTCAAGCTCTTTGTACAAACTTTCATGCCTCAATGCGCATACTATAAAAGTACGTTTTGTATCAACATTGGCACAGCTACTTATCGGTACTTCTTTACTTTTTTTGTTACTTTTTTACTACTTCTTCCCTGCGCCACATATGAGCAGTACTACCTTAGGGTTTGTAGCGAAAGTGTCTTGATTGTTGGCAAGTTAAACATATGGGGGTTCATATTGAAGTATTAAGTACATACTTAATATTTTTGTGAGTTCATAAAAAGTATGGCAAATATCATTTTTACTCTTTACTTTACCATGCTTTATTGAAATTTTGTTTGCTTGTTTAATCTTATACTCTTTTTATTAAATGAAAAAGTTTGAGTAAAACAAACTAACATCTGAGAAAAAGTGAGTATGCAGGCAATATTTAGTTGAAGACGGCAAAGAGTCGTATTAACATGCAACAAAGTTGTAGCTGAACCTAAAGTGGATTTTCTCAACTTTCAAATATTCGTTTAAGGTATCTCAATAAATATTTCCTGAAATTGCAAAAAAATCCCAAACTAAGTTTGTATTAACAAAAGGACAATTAATTAAAATTTTTTTTGAATGTTGTACCTTTACCTCAACTTTAATTCTTTTTCTTTATTTCTTTCCTGTTTCTTGTTCTTTATTTTGTCTCATTTTATTTTTTGTTCTATTTTATTTATTTTTATTCTATTTTATTTGATTCTATTTTGTTTAACTGTACCCGTATCGATTTTTAGTAAAAGTTTTGTCTAGGAGCTGATACTAAGTACACAAAAAAGGCTTCGAAAACGGAGTGTGCAACCAATCTCTACCTTTTTTGTAAGGACAACAGGATCCTTTACCATGACATTGAATAAACGTATTCACCAGTAAAGGACATTGGAATTTCAAAAGTTGTTTAGTAGATTGTATATAAACATGTTTTCTAGCGTATGTAATTGTGTATATCTAGAAATTTTGCAATTATAGTGCACATTTCATTGGTCATACACGGCGTATGAGTAACATTTAGTTACATAATTAATACAACTTCAAGTAAATTGTATTCATATTTTGGGCGGTACCTCTGAAAAGAATTGAGATAACGATATAAAACTTACATTAAGTTCAGGGTCTCATGAACACAATTCATTTGATACCTACAGTGGTGGCCAACCCTTTTGCAACCGATTATAAAGCCAAGTTTCAACCCTTATCCTATGGATACACACATGGAGATTACCTCCAATAAATCTTCTTTAATCAGATGCAAATTTCATCCTGACGTAAACAAAATTGAAGCTTAACAATCGGCACCATCTAGAGCTTTGGTTGTATTACTTGTTATTTGAAACTAGTAGATGTCGCTGGGGATTGTTTATTTTTTGGTGACTCTAGTGTCCAGTAGCGGTAAATCGTAATTTTGCTAGTTGTGCTTGCTATTTTTGTTTATTTATCGGTGACAGTAGCGGTCAAATCGGTATGATATCTGCTTAAATAGATTTTTTGTGTAAATTTTTACTATATTTTGAGTAATTTTTGCTATATTTTTTGTATAAATTTTACTAGGTTAGGTTAGGTTCAAGTGGCTGTCGCAGAGGCACACCTAGGCCAGTATTAAAAGGCCCGTTGTGATACCACCAACACTAGGAAAGTCAGTTCCGGGACCCTGCCATATGGAAAATCCCGGTATTAACGGAATTCTCCACATAGCAGAATCCCGGGACTGACCCTCCTATACCGACACCATTACTCCTCCTCGAACCATTTAGATGACTTGATGAAGGCCATCAGGTCCTTTATGTCCAGCTCCGTGACCTTACAACTCCTACAGCAACGTCGGTAGGGCACACCAAGTCTTTCTGCGTGCCTACCAATGAGGCAGTGCCCAGTTAATACGCCTATTAATATGGAGATTTCTCTTCTCCTTAGGGCATAAATTTGTCTTGATCTTTTATGATCCCATTTCGGCCAGGTTTCTTTGGATATCCGGCATCCTGGAGATTGCAGCCATCTTTGGTTGGATTGGCGGAGTGTGTATTCCTTCAGCATAAGCTTGCATGAGGCAAACGGCATACCTAAGCGCTCTTTATCGCGAAGAACCTGCTTGGTCGTGCCCTGCCTCGCAAGTTCGTCTGCCCTACAATTTCCCTCAATGTCCCTATGCCCCGGGACCCATGTGAGGTTAACGCGATTCTGTTGGGCCATCTCTTGTAGAGATCGACGACAGCTGAGCGTCAGTTCAGAGTTGAACGAGTAAGAGCCAAGGGATTTGATGGCCGCCTGGCTGTCGCTGAATATAAAAATGTCCTGTCTGATAGTGTGTTGGCCTATCCAAGCCGTGGCGTCTATGATTGCTGATACTTCAGCCTGGAAGACACTGCAGTGATCAGGTAGTCTGAAGGAGAGCTCAAGGTTCAGATCCTTTGAATAAACCCCTCCCCCAACTCTGCCGTCTAACTTCGAGCCATCAGTATAAATGGAAGTGCCGCCATGAGTGACGGGACTCCGATCCGTGCTCTCCCATTCTTCCCTGCTGGGAATGTTGATTTTAAAACCGCTATCTCCGACTGTTGTGGTCGCACAGCGATCTGTGCTCAGCGGAAGAAAGCTATAGGATCCCAAAATACAGGCGTGTCCAGTAGTGCTTGCGCCCCAGCCGGACGTTTCCCTGAGACGTAGAGCCGATGCTGCTGCTACTCGGTGCCCTTCCAGATCGAGTGGCAAAATGCCAAGAATGGCCTGGAGTGCTTCATTGGGCGTTGTTCTTAATGCACCGCTTATACAGATCATGCAAGATCTGAGTACTTTACCTAGCAGATTAAGGTTTGTTGCCTTGCTCAGCGCAGGCCACCATACCACAACTCCATAGAGCATGATTGGTCGAATGATTGCAGTGTAGATCCATTTGCATATTTTGGGGCTAAGCCCCCATTTCTTTCCAATGGCTCTTTTGCACGTGTAGACTGCAATACACGCTTTCTTCTGGCGCTGAAGAACATTCTCCTTCCAGGTTAGTTTCCTATCCAGAACTGTTACTATATTTTATGTAATTTTTACTACATTTTTGGTGTACTTTTTGCTATATTTTTTGAGTCATTTTTACTATATTTTTTGTATGAATTTTACTATATTTTGTGTGTAATTTTTACTGTATTTTTTGTGTGAATATTTACTATAATTTTTGAGTAATTTTTACTAGATTTTTTGTGTAAATTTTTACTATATTTTTGAGTAATTTTTACTATATTTTTGTGTAATTTTTACTAGATTTTTTGTGTAAATTTTTACTATATTTTTGGTGTACTTTTTGCTTTATTTTTTGAGTAATTTTTACTATATTTTTTGTATGAATTTTACTATATTTTGTGTGTAATTTTTACTGTATTTTTTGTGTGAATTTTTACTATAATTTTTGAGTAATTTTTACTAGATTTTTTGTGTAAATTTTTACTATATTTTTGAGTAATTTTTACTATATTTTTGTGTAATTTTTACTAGATTTTTTGTGTAAATTTTTACTATATTTTTGAGTAATTTTTACTGTATTTTTTGTGTAATTTTTACTATATTTTTGGAGTAATTTTTACTATATTTTCTTAATAATTTTTACTAAATTTTTGATTTAATTTTTACATAATTTTTTGAGTAATTTTTACTATATTTTTGAGTAATTTTTGCTATATTTTTTGTATAAATTTTACTATATTTTGTGTAATTTTTACTACATTTTTTATGTAAATTTTTACTATATTTTTGGTGTACTTTTTGCTATATTTTTTGAGTCATTTTTACTAGATTTTTTGTGGAAATTTTTACTATATTTTTGAGTAATTTTTGCTATATTTTTTGTATAAATTTTACTATATTTTGTGTAATTTTTACTACATTTTTTATGCAAATTTTTACTATATTTTTGGTGTACTTTTTTCTATATTTTTTGAGTCATTTTTACTATATTTTTTGTGTAAATTTTTACTATATTTTTTGAGTCATTTTTACTATATTTTATGTATGAATTTTACTATATTTTGTGTGTAATTTTTACTGTATTTTTTGTGTGAATTTTTACTATAATTTTTGAGTAATTTTTACTAGATTTTTTGTGTAAATTTTTACTATAATTTTTGAGTAATTTTTACTATATTTTTTGTGTAATTTAATATATTTTTTCGGTAAATTTTTACTATATTTTTTGAGTCATTTTTACTATATTTTTTGTATGAATTTTACTATATTTTGTGTGTAATTTTTACTGTATTTTTTGTGTGAATTTTTACTATATTTTTTAATATTTTTTACTACATTTTTTGTGTAATTTAATTTTTACTGTATTTTTTGTGTAATTCTTACTATATTTTTGGAGTAATTTTTACTATATTTTTTTAATAACTTTTTACTAAATTTTTGGTATAATTTTTACAATATTTTATGAGTAATTTTTACTACATTTTTTGTGTAAATTTTTACTATATTTTTTGTATGATTTTTACTATCATTTTAGGGAAATTTTTACTATCCCTTTTTTGTAATTTCACTTTATTTTTTATGTAACTTTTACTATGCTTATGGGTCATTTTTTACTATATTTTTGTGTCATTTTTACTATATTTTTGTCCAATTTTTAATATATTTTTTGAGTATGTTTCATTTTTTTGCTGTATTACTGTGAAAAGTATCACTTTTTAGATCCCGAAAGGAGGGTTTGGACCTGAAAACCACCCCCGTGGATCCGCCCCTGATTATTACCCACCATTTTTTGGAAATTTTTCGGTATGCGGTACAACTTTTGATCTTTTAGGGGATATCCTGAGGATCTGGTACAAAAAAAAGTGATTTAAATAAACCGACACATTCCACGTTTTAATAAAATCTTAAATTACTCTTTAGCATGACTGGTAACATATTCGTAGCTTTTTTAATTTTCTTATATTTTACATACATAGCTCCCAAAAACATTTGTACACCAAGTTATTTCAAGCAATTTAAATACCAGTTAACTTGTAGCTTTTCCCTTTCCGTTTTGTGCTCAATATGCTATGTAGCTCCCTACTGCTGCCAAGTCATCGTTATGGCAATTCCCTGAGAGTATTTCTTATTCTCCACTTAGTTGTTCTACTTTGCTTGTACAATGGAATTCCAATTTCAATAAGCGCAACGCATTCTACTGTGGCTGACACCTCAACATAAAATACCAACACACTGACACGTAAACTTACTTACATGTACTTTACTTACTTCAGTTTGAACTCTTCCTCTGTTCAGCGTCGTCTTGTGGCTTTTGAAATTCCAGTACAAGGACAATGGTGATAATGGATTGGTATGTAAATAGCATTGTGTCGTTATGCAATACAATATGCTATTCTATATATGAAAATAAATAGTTTAACATTAAAAACAACAAGTTGTCGCAACAGAGTAAAAGGAGTAGAAAAAGTAAAAGCGCCAAAATAGGAATATTTGTGTGTTTAGTTATTGTTTTTGAGAGCAATGGTAATTGTTGCTAAAAGTCTGCGAAAGTTGCATAATTTTAATATTTTGCTCTTTTTTAAAAGGCTGCGCAACAAATATTCATTTATGAATTTTTAAAAGGATAACAGGATTCTTTGCAAGGATATTGAAAAAATGTTTTCACGTGAAAAGGACATTGGAATTTCAAAAGTGTTTTAGTAAATTGCGTAACAATATGATTTCTAGCAAAACTAACTGAGTACATGTTTGCAAACTTTGCACTTTTTACATTTTTTATAGGTCCTACACGGCGTATGAGTAACATTTATCTGTTATTTTCATACTTGTATACAATACAATATACTTGAGTCTACTCATACTCACTTTTACTTGTCTTTTGCAGTCTTAATTTGCAATATTCGATTTTTTGGTTGTTTAATTTCAGGTTGGCAACTTGGCAAACGATGGCATCAAATTGGCGACTGGCGCAAAAGAGCGTCGCTGTTCGTTGTCACCACACGATGGTCTGGAGGAGGAGGCACGCGGTGGTACATTACGTGCCCTTTGGACGCACGGTGGTCCTACAGCTGCTTTTGTACATATTGTGATTGCGATGTGTTTGCTACTGCCGCGGCTACTATTGGAGGCCAGAATAATTGAAAACGGTCTGCTGCCAAGAGGTAATTAAACAAAGAGTTAACTTCGGCTCAATGCCAACAACCATGGCAAAACAACGAGCCAAAAACCATAGAGTAGATAAATGTTTGATGTGCCAGTGTGATGATGGTTCGTTGGTTGATTGAGGCACTGTGACTGGATACACACATGTTTACAGTGACTGTTAAGCAAAGTGCTACAGTTTTATTGCTCGAGTAAAAATTTAAAACAAAATATTAATTTAAAAAAAAATTTAATTTAACAAAAAATAATATAAAATAAAATAGAATAAAATATATAAAGAAAATAATAACATAAAATAAAAAATAAAATTAATTAAAATACTAAAAAAAATAAAATAGTAAAGTAAATTTAATTAAATAAAAAAAATAAATAAAGTAAAAAAAAAAAAATAAAAAAAAATGAAATAAAATGAAAATAAAAAATATATAAAAAAAATTTAATAGAATAAAATAAAATACAAAAAAGCAAAAGAAAATAAAATATAATAAAACAAAATAAAGAGAAAAAAATAAAAGAAAAGAAAAAAGATAAAATGAAGTGAAATAAAAAAAAATTAAATTAAGATAAAAAAAATAAAACTAAAAAACAAAAAAATATTAAAATAAAAAAATAAAGTAAATTGAAATAAAATAAAATAAAATGAAATAAATTAAAAATAAAATGAGAAAAAATAAAATAAAACAAAATAAAATAAAATAAAATGAAATAAAATAAAATAAAATAAAATAAAATAAAATAAAATAAAATAAAATAAAATAAAATAAAATAAAATAAAATAAAATAAAATAAAATAAAATAAAATAAAATAAAATAAAATAAAATAAAATAAAATAAAATAAAATAAAATAAAATAAAATAAAAGAAAATAAAATAAAATAAAATAAAATAAAATAAAATAAAATAAAATAAAATAAAATAAAATGAAATAAAATGAGAAAAAATAAAATAAAATGAAATAAAATAAAAAAAAATAAAATAAAATAAAATAAAATAAAATAAAAGAAAATAAAATAAAATGAAATAAAATAAAATAGAATAATAAAATAAAATGAAATAAAATAAAAATTAAATGAGAAAAAAATAAATAAAATGAAATAAAATAAAAAAAAATAAAAGAAAAAAAAAATAAAATAAAATAAAATAAAATAAAATTAAAAAAAAAAAAAAAATAAATAAAATAAAATAAAATAAAATAAAATAAAATAAAAGAAAATAAACTAATAAAATAAAATAAAATAAAATAAAATAAAATAAAATAAAATAAAATAAAATAAAATAAAATAAAATAAAATAAAATAAAATAAAATAAAAGAAAATAAAATAATAAAATAAAATAAAAATAAAATAAAATAAAATAAAATAAAATAAAAAACAATGAAATAAAAAAAAAATAAATAAAATAAAAAAAAATAAAAATAAAATAAAATAAAAAACGTGTTTTTTGAGAAAAATTTACCTACGCGCTGCAGGAACCAGACAAGCCGACATATGTTTCGATGATACTGGAGTTAGGTAAATTTTTCTCAAAAAATACATTTTCATACAATCCCGAAAATTGCTTGTAAATACCGTCGGTATTTACAGCAATAGACAACAAGTCAAAAAAGCAACAAAGAGTTAAATTTTATAAATGGAAAAATATTCGTGCTTAATTTAGTATGAAAATTCTTTCATAGGTTTCACACCAAGTCCTAAAAATTCGCAAATCTTTCATATAAGTTAGCATTGAAATTAAAGAAATGTTCTATATGGAAGTATAAATATATGCATAAATGGACACTGAGAAGGGTTTACCTTCAAGCTGGGTAGTGGCCTAAGGTGCTAGACCTTCTAGCATACAAGTCACTACAGTGTTGTGAGTTCGACTCTCACAATGCCGGGAAGAAAAGTCCTTGAAGAGATGTAACTCCAGTATCATCGAAACATATGTCGGCTTGTCTGGTTCCTGCAGCGCGTAGGTAAATTTTTCTCAAAAAACACATTTTCATAAAATCCCGAAAATTGCTTGTAAATACCGTCGGTATTTACAGCAATAGACAACAAGTCAAAAAAGCAACAAAGAGTAAAATAAAAAACAATAAAATAAAAAAAAATAAAAAAAAAAAAATAAAACAAAAATAAAATAAAATAAAATAAATAGAATAAAATAAAAATAAATAGAATAAAATATTAAAAGAAAGTAAAATAAAATAATAAGAAACATATAAATAAAAGTAAAAAATAAAATAAAATGAAATAAAATAAAAATAAAATGAGAAAAAATAAAATAAAATAAAATAAAATTAATTGAAATTAGCTAAAAATAAAAAAGAATCAAATAAAACAAAATTAAAAAAAAAAAATAAAAATAAACTTATGTTAGGTTAAACCAAATAAAATAAAATTAAATAACTATGTAGCTGCGAGTAAGGAGTTATTTATACGAGTCACTCCCTACTCACTGGTTTCTTTTGCCTAACAGTCACTGTATTCAAACGAGTTGCCCTTCATTAGTTACAAAGTAACTCAGTATATATGAGTAATTTATAAATGTTTGTCCATATCGCACTTACGTTTGTTCGTATGAAGTTCTGATACTGTAGGTGAGCAGTGCAGTCCCCTGACAGTGTCGTATAAATGTCATACAAACCTAAGTACTACATAGATATGTCAACGTTTCATGTTAACTCCGTTTGACACCAACAAAGTCAAAACCAAACCGCTTCCTTTTTGAAATTTACCAAATTTCCGTTCGTTTGGTGGCCATTTTGTTTACCATGCAACACCACTCGTTGCGATAGATGTCGCTATGTGTGTTTGTCCTTACATGACGCTTATCAACAAAGTAGCGAGTGCGGTGAATGCACTGGCTTTGATTATTAAGAGTACGTTCCTTCATATTCACCCCCGTTGTGCCTGAGGTGAGCCGACGATTGGCGGTGATTGAGGTGTGACAGTGATGAAGTCGCACTGTGGAACGTTACTCTGAATGAAGAAGAAAAAAATAGTGTAATAAATTTTGATCTCAAAAATTATTTCCAAGGGCCTTTGATTAAATTTCAAAATCGCTTCTCATTTCTTCATGTATGTGAATGCGCTCAAGTAATTTTTTGTTTCTCATTTCTCTAAATATTTGGATCTCAGCGCCACCTAGCTATTTTTCCCCTTATACTGCAATGTCATCGCTCACTGAGTCCCTTTAAAGTTTAAAGTTTTTCCAACTTATCCGAAAACTCTTTAAAACTAAATTAGAAATAAATTTTAATTTTAGTGAAAGTTAACTTGTTTTTTCAATGGGTAAAAAAATCCCGATGAAACTTAATTTCAGTTGAGCAAAACAATAACAATCGACCAAAAAAACGAAATTTAATTTAAAATTAATTATGTATATTAAAATCTAAAAACTTTGATGAGTGTAAAGCAATTCAGTTACAATGATATCAATGTCACATCGTTGATGAAGGAGTGACGTGAATATGAATATTAAAAACCAATTATATGAGCATGAATGTAAATTAGAGTGGCTTCGCCTGTATCCTACATAGCTTATCTTATTTATAAATTATAGAAAAAATAATAATAATATAATAAAATATTATAAAATAAGCGGAGCCGCTGGGTTTTAATTCGCTGAACTATGTCCACGTCTGCGTAAAGCTCATACAGCTCATCATTATATCTTCTTCGGTACTCGCCGTCGCCAACTTTTAGGGGTTCATAAATCTTTCGAAGAATTTTTCTCTCGAATACTCCCAGAGCCGCCTCATCAGATGCTGTCAGTGTCCATGCTTCTGCACCATATAGCAGGACGGGTACGATAAGTGACTTATAGAGTGTTGTTTTTGTTCGTCGAGAGAGGACTTTACTTCTAAATTGCCTACTCAGCCCAAAGTAGCATTTGTTTGCACGAGTTATCCTTCTATGGATTTCCAGGCTTACATTGTTGTTGGTTAGTAATGCTGCTTCCCAGGTATACAAAGTCCCTTACTATCACGAAATTATGGCTGCCAACAGTGGCGTGGTTGCCAAGGCGCGAATGCGCTGACTCTTTGCTTGATGCCAGCAGGTACTTCGTTTTACCTTCGTTCACCACCAAACCCATTTTTTCCGCTTCCTTTTCTAATTTTGAGTATGCAGAAGTTACGGCGCGGTTGTTGAGGCCAATGATGTCGATGTCGTCGGCATAGGCCAACAGTTGTACGCTCTTGAAATATATTGTTCCAGCGCGGTTAAGTTCTGCAGCTTGTATTATTTTCTCCAGCATCAAATTAAAGAAATCGCACCGACCATATTCTGCACAAGAGCTGTTGCATGCACCTTATCACCTCCTCGCCGCCGCATTTAAATAGCTCAGAGGGCAAGCCATCAGCACCCGCCGCTTTATTGTTTTTTAGCCGTGATATAGCTACTCGCACCTCGTTATAGTCGGGTTGTGGAACTTCGATTCCATCGTCTTCGATTGTGGGGTCGGGTTCGTCCTCTTCACTGGATTGTTGCTCCGCTACTCCGTTTAGAAGGGCAGAGAAGTGATCCCTCCATAATCCTAGTACTCTCTGAACATCTGTCACCAGGTCACCGTTGTCATTTTTACAGGAGTTTGCCCCGGGGTTAAAACCTTCCGTCATTCGTCGAATTCTTTGATACAATTTTCGGTAGTTGCTTCTGCTGGCTAGCTTTTCAAGCTCTTCGATTTCACGCTTTTCCGCTTCCCTTTTCTTCGCCCGAAAAAGCCGTCTCGCTTCCCTCTTCATCTCGCGGTAGTGTCCACACACGCTCCTCGTTGCATTCGCTTTTAACGTTGCCTTATAGGCGTCGTCCTTTCTTTTCATTGCGTCTTTGCACTCTCTATCATCGTACCAGCTGTTTTTTCGCATTTGCCGGAATCCAATTACTTCTTCGGCTGCGGTACGAAGTGATCCGGAGATATGCTCCCACTGCTCGAGCACTCCGCTGGGTTGAATTGCAGGTGCGCGAGTCGTTCTGCGAAATCATTGGCTGTCTGTTGTGACTGCAGCTTTTCGACGTCCAGCTTTCCTTGCGTTTTTTGTGGTGTCTCTTTCGTTGTACTTAGGCGAGTGCGAATCTTGGCTGCTCCCCGCATTCGAGGTACGTCCATAACGCTGGAAGCATGCCGTCCGTCTATCACAAAGTGATCGATCCGATCTGGCGATAGCCATGTTGCTTGATGGATCTTTTTATGCTTGAACCTGGTGCTGGCTACAACCATATTTCGTGCACCGGCGAAGTCGATCAGCCTGTATCCATTCGGCGAAGTCTCTTCATGGAGGCTGAACTTTCCGACAGTGGGGCCAAATACACCCTCTTTGCCCACCCTGGCGTTAAAGTCGCCAAGCCCGACTTTGATATCATGACGGGGGTAGCGCTCATAGGTTTCTTCTAATTTCGCGTAGAATGCATCTTTTTCCAAGTCGTCCTTTTCGTCGGTCGGTGCGTGCGC
>CAXKVI010000001.1:157956179-158116179 GCA_964058755.1 Campiglossa producta
TTTTCCTTTTCAGTTGAATATGTCAACATTTGGATTTATTCTATTTCGCTTTGGTTAATCTGCAGCGATTTGGTGGTTTTTTACGAGCCATTTCCTAACGCTGCCATTTTTGCCATTTTCTACCCAGCTCAAAGTGTTGTCGCTTTCTTTTTGTCTTTATTATTATTATTTTTTTTTTTGTTTTTTTGTTTTTAGCTTCTAATTGCACTTTTGTGTCGCTGACATCACTCGTATTCGGTTCGTTAGGTTTTTTGCGTTGACATAGCCACTCAACTCAATTTCTCTCGAATTAAGCGCAATTTTATTTTTTTTCTACAATTTTTTGAATGACATTTGATTTTTATTTAACATTAAATTCCTTGAATTTTTCTATTGAAGCTGTAATCTTATTTTTATACTGTTATCTCGTGTTTTTGTGATGCTATTTTTCTGGGAACTTTTTTACGTTCCTTTGAATGCAAAGTGAGTCGGGTAAACAGATTTCACGTCAAGATTTCACTTTAAAAAGCATTTGTGTTATTTTATTCATGTGTAGGTATTTGTGTAACGAGGACTATAAATACAAATACTTGCATCACTATGTTATTGTTCGTAAGCCGCTAGTAGGCCTTCGCGTATGAGTAACATTTATTTTGCATTAACACTACCCTTCTGTTGTTGTTGTTGTAACGAGGTGTAGTCCTACCCAACGCGTATTTTTCCTTAGCCTAAATTGTCATCAATATCTTCTAACGGGAGTCCAAGGAAACAAGCAGTTTCAATAGGGTTGTAACAAAGAGAGATGGGTGTTAGAAGAGTGAGCTCAGAAGAGCAAGAAAATAAGTGATTGGTATTGTGGGGGGACGAGCCGCATGCCGGACATACATTCGGCACATCAGAGTTCAGTCTGGATATGTAGGAGTTTAACCTACTACAATATCCAGAGCGTAATTGAGCCAGAGTGACCCTTGTCTCTCGATGAAGATGACGCTCCTCTTCAGATATGCCTGGTGTTGCGGCATGTAAGACATTGTTTCGCGGATAGAGCGCAGAGTAATGGCCAACTGACGCTGTATGGATATGCCCCAAGGCCTGCTTATGCACCTGTAGATCAAACGGCGTTGTTGTATAGTGTCGGATCTCCTCAAAATGTTTACGTAAATGCGACCTTATGATCCTAGGAGGCGGAATGAGTTCAAGCAGTTGTCTACTGGGATGCTGTGGCTTACAGCAATTCAGTAGGTACAGCTTGTTTAGCATTTCATTATGCTCCCTAACTGGAAGCATTTCCACCTCATTGTGTATATGAGATATAGGTGACATAAGGACGCACCCTGTAGCGGTTCTGAGCGCGTGGCGAGTGACGAGTTTTCCAGATCGGATACAAGCTGCCCATGATTTACTGTGTCAAAAGCTTGACTCAAATCGAGTGCAACTAGAACCGTCCTGTCATTAGGTCTGTTTTGATTTAGACCGTCAGTTATCTGAGTGTATATGACAATTAGAGCAGATGTTGTGCTCCTACCTTTCCTGAAACCATGTTGGTGCTCAGCTAACATCAAGTGTGATGTGTAGAGCGGGAGTAAGACCGCCTCAAGTGTCTTTACTACTGGCGAGAGGAGTAATATCGGACGATATGACTCCCCAACGTTGGCTGGCTTGCCAGGCTTCTCTCCAAATGTGATATATAACCCAACCAGCAATATAAAAATCATTCTAAAAGGTTTAAGAAAATATAACTTCTCAATTTGATTCTTCTTCTTCTGTACAAGTTGAAAGTACAAGTTTTCTCCAATTCGAGTTAAAGTTGAGAACCGTTTGTAAAAAGCGTTTCGATTCCATTCCGTTCCGGAGCTGTTTTACATACATACATATGTAGATGTGAGTGCTTTGAAGATTTGATACTAAAGTTACTTCTCTGATGCAACTTTACATCCGGTTCCGATTTACATCCGGTTCCAGTTTACATCCGGTTCCGGTTTACATCCGGTTCCGGTTTACATCCGGTTTCGGTTTACAACCGGTTACGGTTTACATTCGGTTCCGGTTTACATCCGGTTCCGGTTTACATCCGGTTCCGGTTTACATCCGGTTCCGGTTTACATCCGGTTTCGGTTTACATTCGGTTCCGGTTTACATCCGGTTTTAATTTGTTTCGTCTTACTTCCGGTTTCGATTTCGGTTATGACTTTCGTCTTATTTTTCGGTGGCACTGTAGGTTACGGACTCCACTTAAATTTAAATTGTATTTTAGTTTCCGTTTCGGTTCCGGTTTTAATCAGCTTTTGACTCCAGCTTCAGTTTTTTCGTATCAGTTCCTAAACGTCCTAGTATACTGGCTGCAACATCAGAGTCGAATTTAGTTCCGGTTTACATCCTAGGTTAAGGCTCAGTTTCCATTTCAGTTCCGGTTTCCTTTTCGCTCTAAGTATTCGTTCCGGTTCTGATTTTATTTCCGGTTTAAAGTTCGTTTCTAGGAAAACAAAGACAGTAACCAACCGTAACCGCATGTTGTCTACTGCCAATTAAGGACATAAATGTAACCGTAGCAGTAACCAAAATCCGGACTACAACTGCAACCCTGTAAGTGTAACCCGTAACCATAACGTAAGCCGTAATAGTTGCAAACAATTGCGCTAAAGAAACCATAAGAGTAACTATTACGTAGTCATAACTGTAACCTTAAAAGTAGCGACAAGCATAAGCTGTAGTAACTTAATGGTAAACTTTTTTATTTTCAAACTTTTTAACACGTTAAGATTGTATAAAGGCTTCAGTAACCAACCGTAACCGCATGTTGTATACTGCCAACTAAGGGTTTAGAATATGCCCGAGGTAGGCATACCGGTCGTAAGAGGCGACTAATATGCACATAGGTAATGACGTGCTACTCGATGGTTGATCTACGGATATGATTCTTCTCACCTCTCATTGCCATCTTCTTCTTCCTCACGGATGGAGGGATGACATGACCTAGAAGGTTCCACTGGTCATACCAAATCGCTACCACGATAGTCCGGCAGTACCGCAAGGGAGTACCGCAGCGTACCGGGGTCATATCCGGCCAAGGACTGTCAACTTCGGCATCACTCCCCAAAACCTTCGGGGAGTGTTTTGCTGTTAACAACAACAACAACATACTCCTCTCTTCAACCGAAACGCTGTAACCATAACCCGTAACCGGTTAATAGTGCCAAATCCTAAACAATAAAAGGGATCTTAGTCGTAGCTGTAGAGGCACCCACTACAACTTATAACGTAACCGTAGCCATAACCGTAACCTTACCAACAGCCACAAGTCTAAACCGTAGTAACTTAATGGTTAGCTTATTTATTTTCTAAATTTTTATCACGTTATGATTGTGATAGAGGTTACTATAACGGTTAGAGTTACTGTTGCAGCTAAGGTTACATTTACGGTTGTAGTTACGGGTACAGTTATGGTCACAGTTACGGTTATAGTAACGGTTACAGCTACAGTTACTGTTACAATTACGTTTATAGTTACAGTTACGGTTACTGTTCCAGTTACGGTTATAGTTACGGTTTCAGTTTCAGTTACGGGTACAGTTAAGGCTACAGTTACACTTACAGTTACACTTACAGTTACACTCACAGTTACACTTACAGTTACACTTACAGTTACACTTACAGTTACACTTACAGTTACACTTATAGTTACACTAACAGTTACAGTGACACTTACAGTTACACTTACATTTACACTTACAGTTACACTTACAGTTACACTTACAGTTACACTTACAGTTATACTTACAGTTATACTTACAGTTACACTTACAGTTACAATTACAGTTAATATAAAAACAAATATTTTGCGCTGATTCAGTAAGTTCAGTTGTTCTAACCTCAAAGCTGTTTCGACAGTAACGATTACAGTTTGTGTTATTCACACTTTTTTGCCAATCATTTATTCTGGTTTTTTATAATGCAATATATTTCAAAGACATGGAAGATCTTCCCTCCCCATCGCCATTCACTTGTTGTTTGTCATTTCTTTTTATTAACACAGAAACGTGTATCTACTCCGTAAGCTCATTAGGTAATGTTTATTTTGACGCTTAATTTCCATTCACCGCATTTTTATTTTAATGGCTGTACCCTCATCATTATTAGTTATTATTATTGCTAATAATGACTAGGAATATTTTAGGCAATTTCGTTACATAAAGCCTGTTGTCCTTTGTCAAAGTCTTAAGTAACTTTGACGGTGTCACTTAATTTTGGGTTTCTTTTGAAATTAAATGGAATTACACAGCGATTTTTATGAGAGATTTGTTCTATAAATAAAGTAGCGGAAGTCATGATAATTAAAATTAAATAAGGGAACACCATCCTACTAGAAAATGGGTCGTTCATATAACAATTTTTTTTTTCATTGCCTAGTCTATGATACGAGTAGAGACAACCCTTTCCGGCAAACAACAAAATCAATCAATAAACAACAACAAAAAATACTTACCTAACACAATCTCGTGTAAAAATGCCATAAACTATTCATGTAAGCTGGTCACGCTATGATCGAACAAAGACAGTTTCCTCGTACATGTACAGCATCAAAGGCAGCTGACCGCTTACAAGCATATTGCATTATTTATGATTGAAAAAAAAAGAAAAATAAAGTAGAACAAAAAATCAAACACTTGGTGTTATGTGATCAATGCGAAGCAAAAAGCCAACCCCCAGAGACTAAACCAAATGCACATTGAGGTAGTCACTGCTTAAAAGGAAAACAAAAACAATTTAAACATGTTTAAGTCATCAGACTCACACAATCGATGCAGACAGAACACGTTGGAAGCGAATGGAAAATATAATAATTTAAGGTGCATATGCATGACCATAAGGATAGGAGAAGCTGTCCATATGTGCAAAGGTGTTAAGACTGATGCGAACCCTGTTATGAAGTATCTATGTGCTAAGGCGGTTTTTTACATTTTCTTTCCACAGTAACGATTACAGTTACTTTCGTAATTGTCGAAAAAATAAAAATAAAATAAAATAAAAAATAATATAAAATAAAATAAACATAAAAATAAAATAAAATAAAAATTCGATTTGTTTTCTTTTATTTTGCTTTTATATGCATTTTATTAAGTCAATTTTTATTTGATTTCGTTTTTATTTTAATTTAATGTTAGTTCAATTTTATTTTATTTTTATTTGTTTTATTTTTACTTTTTTTAATATTTTTTATTTTTATTTTTTTATTTTTATTTTTTATTTATTTTTATTTTATTTTTTTTAATTATTTTTTTTATTATTTTATTTTTTTTTATTTCTATTTTATTTTTATTTTATTTTAATTTTATTTTAATTATATTTTTATATTAGTTTTATTTTATTTTATATTATTTTTTATTTTATTTTTATTTTTTTTCTTCTTTTTATTTTATTTTTATTTTTTTCTTCTTTTTATTTTATTTTTATTTCAGTTTTACTTTATTTTTATTTTATTTTATTTTAAATTATTTTTGTTTTATTTTTTATTTATTTTTATTTTATTTTTATTATTTTATTTTTATTTTATTTCTATATTATTTTATATCTTATTTTTATTTTTTTGTATTTTATTTTTATTTTATGTTTATTTTATTTTAATTTTATTTTCATTTTTATTTTATTTTTATTTTATTTTCTATTATTTTTATTTAATTTTTTTTTTTTATTTTTTATTTTATTTTTATTTTTTTTTATTTTATGTAAATTTTTTTTTATTTTTATTTTTGTTTTATTCTTGTTTTATTTTAATTTTATTTTTTTTATTTTATTTTATTTTTATTATTTTATTTTTATTTTATTTTTATTTTATTTTTATTTTATTTTTATTTTATTTTTATTTTATTTTTATTTTATTTTTATTTTATTTTTATTTTATTTTTATTTTATTTTTATTTTATTTTTATTTTATTTTTATTTTATTTTTATTTTATTTTTATTTTATTTTTATTTTATTTTTATTTTATTTTTATTTTATTTTTATTTTATTTTTATTTTATTTTTATTTTATTTTTATTTTATTTTTATTTTATTTTTATTTTATTTTTATTTTATTTTTATTTTTTATTTATTTTATTTTTATTTTATTTTTATTTTATTTATATTTTATTTTCATTTTCATTTTATTTTTTATTTTTATTTTATTTTATATTATTTTTATTTTATTTTTATTTTTCTCTTATTTTTATTTTAATTTTATTTCAGTTTTATTTTTTTATATTTTTTTTATATTATTTTTATATTATTTTTTTATTTTTATTTTATATTAATTTAATTTTTATTTTACTTTTACTTCATTTTGATTTTATTTTTATATTATTTTAATTATATTTTTATTTTTTTTTATTCTTATTTTATTTTTTATTTTTTTTATTTTATTTTTGTTTTATTTTATTTTTATTTTATTTTTATTATTTTATTTTTATTTTATTTTTATTTTATTTTATTTTATTTCTATTTTATTTTTTTTAGTTTTTTTAGTTTTATTTTATTTTTTTTTTATTTTATTATATTTTATTTTATATAATTTTTTTTTCATTTTCTTTAATTTTTTATATTTTTTATTCTATTCTATTTTATTTGGTTTTATATATTTTATTTTGTATTTTAGTTTTATTTAATTTTTGTTTATTTTTTATTTAAATATTTTTTTTTTTTAATTTTCTATCCCTATCCCTATCCCTATCGCAATCCCTAACTATGAAAGTTACTGTTAAAACTACTCATAGTCCACACATCCATATGTACTCTTAGCCTTCTACAGACACATATGTTTACTCAAACACATTTACATTTTACACAGTAAAAGCTTGTAAATATGATACAAGGCGACACCCACTTTGCTGCCCACAATTTCTTTCAACATTAATGCCATTGATTCGAAGTGGCAACGCTCATAATTACCAGCAATGGCAGGGATGTCACACACACACGCACACATAGATCGACTTCTTTTCGAAATCAATGAATCGAAATCACTATTGCAGACATGACTGTTCAGCGTCGAGCTTAAATCAGCTTTTAACGTGGCAAAATATTATTATTTTTTTTTAATTCAACAACAAATGGGCGAAGTAAACAAGAAGGTAAATGGAATAAAAAGGAAATGAAAAAAAATACTGATAGCATTAACGTTGAAGGGAGCAATTGTTGCAACTGAAGCTTTCATTACACTGATCAACAGTGAACAAATCTGGTGCACTCTGCTACTAACCCGTTGGACCTCATAGACCCTCTGTGTTCTAAGCCTCTAGTCCGTTGGGCTACTCTATAAGTCCTCCCTAAGCTTTAGTGTCTGCTCCTTTTTCCTTCACCTCTTTAAATTTTCAAATTTTGTTGTTGAGTGTTGCCATCCATTGATCTGAATCATTCGTTTCGTTTATCCATTGCGCCGTTTACTGGATTTGTTCATTGAAGCAACAGTAATAAATTTGTATGTGTTAACTTTTTTCCCATTGCTGGACACTTGCACTGGCAACACTTTCCACCCGGCTTCCACAGAGTGCTCATCCAATGCGCTTTATCATGTTGCTATCAGTGTCGTAATCATTGCCAATAACAGTGTAGTGGTCGTAAATATCTTCGACAAGCAACTTGTTTGTTTGTTTCTTTTGTTCGATTCTTTTTACTCAATAAAGAAGATCTTTTGCAGATTGAAGGAAAGATTATTTTTCGTAGCCAAATTGTTAAATAGTTACTTGTAAAGATTTTGTTTGATGTTGAGGGAATACTTTAAGTGGGAGCTTGTTTGGCGTTTTATTTATTTATTTATTTTATTTATTTTTTTTTTTTTTTCATTTTATAATAGACTAGCTAGGACCCTGCCCGCCTCGCTGGGCGCAGATGCAGCTATGGCCAGAGCACTTTCCCATAGTGAATAAAAATACTCAGCAAATTACACTGTACAACAAAGTTTTAGTTTTTGAAACTCCCACCGTGTTTCTCAATGGTTTCTGAAGCTTTCGGGTGTGCTGAATCCGAACCTGAAGTCAGTTTTTCGGCCATCCTAGATTTTCTCTCCAGAGGGTGGTTTGTAAAGAGATGACCAGTTGTAAAAAGAAGAAAAAATTTTCTAATATGTAATTTAACAATTTTTCTGGGCTCAAGGAACCATAATTTAATTGCATAGCGCAAGAGCATAGTTGCTCAGAACGCAAACGCAAATGAACGACGGTTGTGATTGATTTTTTTTTTTTTTTTTTTCAATCTCTTGCGGCCCCTAAAGAAGGCAAAAACACTTACTTTGATACAACACAGACGCTGAGCATACAGGGCGCTCTTATCTTTTGGTTGTGTGAGTTATTAGAGAGTTAACATATGTATGTGAAAACACGAACGAAGATCAATTGTCTATTGTCACACTTCTCTTATTTTATTATTACTTTGATCGATGTCTCAAAATTATCAAAATCGGCTAGGTATGTACTTAGTTGGAGGGATACGAACAAAAATCCAACTTTATCCATTGGATGTATGTATGTAGCTTATGGACTCCAAAACTACTCGGCCGATTTTCTTAGTAGGGATAGATTAGTAGGACCCTGGAGAGTATTTTTGTAAAGTTTTTTTTTAAGTAAGTGGACCAGGGAGTGTAATGGAGTGTGGTTGCTAAGTGACCTTGCTCAATCCCGACTCTTGCGTCCTCGTTCGTGCACTCTGGGCAACGGGAGCTACCTAGGCTCGCGGCAGAAAGAGAGGGAGCCCCGGTGGGGCCACTCTGACATACTTGGTTTAAGGGCTCACCGAGGTTTTTGCGCAGCGTCTGTTCACCATGAGCTGCGGCTGCAAGCGGGCTTGAAGCAAGCGGCTCGCTATATAAATGTGTAAATATTTTCCAAAAACCCCGAAACGGGTTGTGCGCTGGGTTTGGGACCCGCCACGTAAAAAATTTAGTCCAATGAAAAATGTATTAAAGCCTCGGATGAGAACCCCCTTTAATGTTGACGACCCGGCAAAACGAATAAGGCATAATGATTTGGACGGTACCGCTGCCCGACTGGTTGATGTCCTCGTTAACGCAAAGGCTGACATCACCGCCCTGCAGGAAATGCGATGGACGGGACAAGGAAAGACGACCATCGGACCTTGTGACGTATACTACAGTGGCCAGACACGCGGCAAAGCGCGTGGTGTAGGATTCGTGGTGGGAAAGAGACTTCGCCGCCAAGTACTAGCGTTCACCCCCGTGGACGAGCGTCTCGCTGCGATCCGCATCAAAGCGAAATTTTTCAACATAACATTTATCTGCGCCTATGCGCCGACTGAGGAGACGGACGACGCAGAGAAGGACTCCTTCTACGATAAACTTGAACAGACTTATGATCGCTGCCCCCAACATGATATCAAAATCGTGCTCGGCGACTTTAATGCGAAGGTGGGCAAGGAAGGAGTCTTTGGTCCAACAGTTGGAAAATTTAGTCTCCATGATATAACATCCCCCAACGGCACTAGGTTGATTGATTTCGCCGCTGCTCGCAATATGGTCATCAGTAGTACCAGGTTCCAGCATAAACGAATACACCAAGCCACATGGCTGTCTCCTGATCAAAGAACAAGAAACCAGATTGATCATGTCATGATCGACGGCAGACATAGCTCCACCGTTCTGGACGTGCGTACCCTTCGTGGTCCCAATATCGACTCGGACCATTATCTTGTTGCAGCCAAGATACGCACACGCCTCTGTGTAGCAAAGAAAGTGCGCACAGTAACGGAAGGAAAGTTTGACGTCGAGAAGCTGCGCACGACACAGACAGCTGACAGTTTCTCCACTCGACTCTCACACCTGCTATCGGAGAGCAATCCTCGACCTAACGATGCAACCGAGCAATGGAAGCATATCTCTCACTCATTACGTACCGCCGCTGAGGCCACTATAGGGTTCCAGCGAGCCCGCAAAAACAACTGGTACGATGAGGAATGCAGCACTGCCTCGGACAAAAAGGACGCTGCCTACAGGGAGACGTTGCGAACGGGCGCAACCCGCAGTGTATGGCAACGCTATCGTGAGGCAAAGAAGGAAGAGAGACGCCTTTTCAGAAAAAAGAAACGTGAGGCCGAAAGGCGTGAGTGTGAGGAGCTTGAGATGCTGGCTGACAGGAATGATGCCCGAAAATTCTATGAAAAGATCCGGCGGATGACGGAAGGTATTAAGACCGGGGCAAGTTCCTGGAAGGACAATAATGGCGACCTGGTAACCGACGTACAGAGTGTACTTAAATTATGGAGGGAGCACTTCTCTTCACTGCTAAATTGCGAGGGAGACGTCGAACCCGATACCCCAATCCCTGACGATGGAAAAGTCGTCCCACCACCTGACTATGATGAAGTGAGGATAGCTATATCCCGGCTCAAAAACAACAAAGCGCCTGGAAAAGACGGACTACCCGCCGAGCTGTTCAAACACGGAGGCGAAGAGCTGGTAAAAAGCATGCATCAGCTCTTATGCAGAATATGGTCAGACGAGTGCATGCCTCCAGATTGGAATTTAAGTGTGCTCTGCCCAATCCACAAGAAAGGCGATCCCGCTAACCGCACCAACTACCGCGGAATCAGCCTTCTTAATATCGCATATAAGGTCTTTCTAGCGTATTGTGTGAAAGACTGAAGCCCATCGTAGACAAGCTGATTGGACCTTATCAGTGTGGCTTTAGACCTGGTAAGTCTACCATCGACCAGATTTTCACGATACGCCAAATCCTGGAGAAGACCCATGATAAAAGAATCGACACACACCATCTCTTTGTCGATTTCAAAGCCGCTTTTGACAGCGCAAAAAGGAGTTGCCTGTATGCCGCCATGTCTGAATTTGACTTCCCTGCAAAGCTTATACGGCTTTGCCAAATGACGTTGAGCAATACTAACAGCTCCGTCAGAGTCGGGAAGGACCTCTCTGAGCCATTTGAAACCAAACGAGGCTTCAGACAGGGCGACTCCCTTTCGTGCGATTTCTTCAACCTGATGCTGGAGAAGATAATTCGAGCAGCAGAGCTAAACCGCAATGGTACAATCTTTTACAAGAGCGTGCAATTGCTGGCGTATGCCGATGATATTGATATCATTGGCCTTAACAACCGCGCCGTAAGCGCTGCCTGCTCTGGACTGGATAAAGAAGCGAAAAAAGTGGGTCTTGCGGTCAACGAGGACAAGACGAAGTATTTGCTGTCATCAAAGAAAGAATCGGCGCACCTGCGCCTTGGCAGCCACGTCACTGTTGATAGTTACAAATTTGAAACTGTGAGGGACTTCGTCTATTTGGGAACCAGCATTAACACCGAAAATAATATCAGTCTAGAAATCCAACGGAGAATCACTCTTGCGAACAAGTGCTACTTTGGACTGAGTAGGCAATTGAGAAGTAAAGTCCTCTCTCGAAGAACAAAGATCGCGCTCTATAAGTCTCTCATCATACCTGTCCTGATGTATGGCTCAGATTCATGGGCAATGTCAAGAGAAGATGAGATGGCCCTTGGAGTATTTGAGAGAAAAGTTCTCCGGAAGATTTATGGTCCTTCCCGTGATGCCGACGGCGAGTATCGAAGGAGATTTAACGATGAGCTGTACGAGCTTTACGCAGATCTGACCATAGTCCAGGGAATTAAAGCCCAAAGGCTCCGCTGGCTGGGTCACGTCATGCGAATAGACAAAGAAGCTCCAGCCCAGAAGGTTTTCCAATCGTCACCCGAATTCGGCAGCAGAGGAAGGGGGAGGCCTCGACTGAGATGGAAACAACAGGTGGAGGATGACTTGAACTCCCTTGGGGTTTCCAATTGGCGTCAGTTATCGCTAAAAAGGAATGACTGGCGTGCTTTGATAGGCGACGGCCAAAATCGCTTAGGCGGTTAAGCGCCAATAAATGAATGATGAATGATGATGGACCAGGGACCGCCCTATTCGAAACTATCGTCTGGATTTATTTGAAATTTGGTATGTAGATGGCGTTTTTCTTAGGTTAAAGTATTGTATGATTTTTCTTCCCGGAAGTGGACCAGGGACTGATCTATTCTAAACAATATTATTTATGGCTCAATTTGATTGAAACTTGGTGTGTAGGTAGCTACATGCTTAGATTAAAATATAGGATACATTTTCTTCCGGATAGTGGACCCAGGACTGACTTATTCTAAACTATCGTATAGATGGTTGGATTTACTAGAAATTTCGTATGTAGGTAGCGTTATGCTTAGGTTAAAGTGTGGGATAATTTTTCTTCCAAGAAGTTGACGAGGGTCTGATATATTCTAAACAATCATATTTACGACACGATGAGCTTGATATTTGGCGTGTAGTTGGCGTTTCATCTTGATAAAATATGAGATAATGTATCTTCCGAGAAATGGTAAAAATGGTAAAATTTTATTCAGGTGATTTCCTTTGGCACGCTGGGTATTACTAGTTTTATATAATAGTTAACACATTATTCTAACTTATTTTTTTATAACACAATCTCATGAATGATGAAATTTAATTAGTTGAATAAAAGGTTTAATTTTCTAGTCATCCTTATTAATATAATCCACTCGAGCAAACGCGCAGTCATTACGGTTAATGAGGCATCTCTCTTGAGTGTCATTGTTTAAAATCACTGATGAATACTTATTTTCAATTCATTGACTGCGCGACTCGTTTCGATTTCACAACATATTCATCGCGCAAAAAAGAAAATAAGTATGGTAAAATAAAAGAAGGATCCAATTTCATAAATATTGACTTAGTATACTATCGGTATACCTATTTCATTTCAAAACACATAAACAAAAGCGAATGAATGTAAAAAAGAAATAAACAGATGACTTACTGCTACCCTCACCCACTGTTGCTATGGAACATATTGTTTTTATTATACTTTGAAATATTTTCATACAAATCTATCCAGAGACAGTAAAGGTGAAAAGTACATAGAGAAAAATGCAACTGTTAACCTTAACTTAATAGAAAACTTGTTGTTTTAACAGAAAATTCCCTGAAGACGGTTACCGTAGTGTAACCGAAATATATCGGAAGGAAAAAAGCATATGTGTTTTATTTTCAAGAACACAGGTCGCTACAAAACCAATAGTATTACAAAAACGGAAGCCACGCCGTGAGCATAAAACCTTTCCCTGAGGACGGTTACCGTAGTGTACGGAGAGAAAAAAACCTATGTGTTCTATTTATTAAAAAGACCTTGAGCCAGCACAATCACCAAATAGAAAATGTTGTTGTTTAACCATGCAAAAATGGCAAAGTACTCTAATCAATACTCTGTACAGTATTCCAATACCGGAATATCCAATAGTAGTCCAATTTCATACATAAAAGGTGCTCCAATTAACATGGCGATCCCAGGTGTCTACCATTATGACAACATATATGTACTCATGCTTGCCAGCGTATAATTACAGCTTTTAAGAAATTACACCACACTCTGTCCTGTTGCCTCACAACACTAGCCATATTGCCTTCACCGCGAATCGAACTAGAAATTATTTGACTGCTGAATGGAGTTGTCTACCATTATGCCATCGTGTATTTATACTTACCGGCGTCTAATTACAGCTTTGTTCTATGACAGTAATGACCGTACCTTCGCTGTTGGATTAACTGCAAATTCTGTCAGTTTTACCAAATTTCGTTA
This sequence comes from Campiglossa producta, assembly GCA_964058755.1. Classification (NCBI taxonomy): domain Eukaryota; kingdom Metazoa; phylum Arthropoda; class Insecta; order Diptera; family Tephritidae; genus Campiglossa; species Campiglossa producta. The sequence goes on from CAXKVI010000001.1 coordinate 157,969,795, forward strand.
ATTAAAATTGACTGTTCAATCAACAGTTGAATGCAGTTACTTCAACAAAAAACCGTCAGTTCAACAGAATTTGGTCATCTTCAGGATAACAGTACGAAACTGTTGATCTTAACAGTGCCATTTTTTCCTGTGTAGTTAAATTGAAATTTTGTGGGTGACAAAAACTAACAAACTAGCAAATTTTTTTTCTACAGACACAAAATGAAATTTTTAGTTTTGTAAAAAATTTTGAAAGTGTTATTTCGTATGGTACGATTTCTTCTTAAAACGACACTTTGACAGTAAAATATGTAGAATTCATATACAATTATTATCTCACGGATATATTGTCTTTTATATTCGTCGATGACCTTCCTTTAACAACTTCCCTGTTCAATGAGTCATATGTGACTCACGATAGCATATTAAAGTAAGTTCATGAGTCACATGGGACTCATTTCGCTATACTTGAGAATATGTTCATACTACTCAGTTAAGCAATACAAAAAACTGGTCGTGGGTCATTCTCAAAGTGCTTTGTATGGGGACGGGGCGGGGAAGTTATTAAATCTTTAACATAAAAGTGGGCATGGTTCCTTGTACTGAAGTTAATCTCTGTACCCAGTTTGTGTGTGATATATTAAAATGTTTGGTACATCTATAACTGGGTACAAAAACTTAAAAATATATTCCCACTTACCTACGGGGTAGCTACAAATATGTCTATATTTTATACGAGAACCTGCAAAAGCATTAGAGATGTAAAGCTCTAAGTATTTGAAGAACCGATGATTGTCATTAAAATAAATGGTCTGTTTTATGAAGGCTCCATCTTGTCGTGGCGGTGGGAATTGCTCCATCCAGCATCGTGTTATTTTACCTCACTACAAGGCTGAAAACCTCGATATGGAAGGAAATGATCTACAGGAGGCATCAAAAGTCATCCCGCGAGGATTCTGAACTCTGTATGGTGTCCCAGAAACTTGCTGTGTCCAAAACGCAACAGCATTATGAAATATTTTCCTGCCGATCGTTGAGTCGTACGTTGTCCACAATGTCTTTTTGTCTTGCCTTCTTCCGGATGAGACAGTTTTGATGCGTAGAATTTGAAGAGGTCCGTTAACTTATTTGCCTGAGTTAAGGCATACCCCATATTTTGTGCTAGGACGGAATTTTCCAAACCGAAACTCTACAAGTCTCCGCCAGTAAAACGGTTCACAGACCGAGCTTTATCTTTATTCTAGCATTAAGTACTGTAGTCTTCAGTGGCAACCTGCCAGGTGGCAGGTGGCACGAAAAGCTGTAGGTATGTTTCCATGCTATTAACAGCTATTAGGTAGTAGGTGGCAGGCAGGGAAATAAAAACCGGATATCCTTTTAAGAAGCCAAATGAACATACATATTGTAGCTCATAGGGGATTAGCTAGGCAAGCCGGGCTTTTCGGCTTATATGGAAGGCACGCCACTGGTAGTCTTACGAAGGGCGTTCCGAAAGACATGTTAAAGAAAAGTGAAAAGCGAAAGTGGTTTGGAGCAAAAGTACGACTCTCCCAAATTCCCTTGGAACGGTACTACACTTATTTCAAAAGATTTTTCAGTCTACTGAAATTTTTTTTATCTATTGTGAATTCATATTTTGTCATAGAAACTTGGTTCTTTTAGACATAGTTTTCTGTTCTTGTAAAGCTCCAAACGGCCGCTTCGCAAAAGGATCCGGTTTTCCAATGCATTAACTCAACACTACCAACTGGCGGAGCATTTATACCAGCCATAGCCAAGTAGTGACTCTTTTGGCTCGCTTTGGCTCTACAACAATAACATGTGGCTCTTTTGTGGTTCACAAAAACAAATCATTGTAATTTTATTCTTGGAGTACCGTAAGCGTCTCTACCACCGTGCACACTCAATTCATTTCGAATGTGAATGCATAACGGTACACTCACGATTTCATAGGATCAAACGCATATGTAATTGGTATTTCATTGTTTTTTTTTTTTTGTAATTGCACTGCAGGGGTAGTGGTTGCGGCTAAGGTTTTTTTTTTGTCTTAGTTAATTAATAATTCCTTCGAGTATTTTTTGTGATTCAAGGCACGATGTTGTTGTATGGCTCAGTAGGTTGAATTCCCTGGCTACCCCTGACTTATACGCTTCAACGCTTCAATTAATTAGGCATAACCCAATGTTCGGGTACTTTGCTGCTTCATTGCTCGTTTTGTGCTTATAAGCGGAGGCTTTCGCGTTTAGTGATACGAATTACATTCACAGCCGAAAAACAAAGCAACAAATTGACTGTAACAATTGGCGGAGTATGAGTGAAGCCCACTACTCGCAATTAACTTTGAAATGTAGCAAGATACAAATGAAAGAGGAGTCGTATGAACACATTGACTAAAGTCATTTAAGCCTATTTGAAGGGATTTCAAAGGTATAACTATTTTGCATACGCAAAATGACTGATTAAACGACTGAGAATTGATTTGCTACTGCTGCTGGTAATATTCTTTGTTAGAAAGAGTTGGATTGCAGACTATTTCCGGGGAGAAGGGAACTTTAATTTTAACTTGTTAGATGCAAACCAGATTTTAGGCTCAAATAATTCAGTTTATGAATATAGGACAGGCACTTATTTTATTTATTCTCTTTTAAAATTGTGTTTCGTGATTTTACTTTACCCCTGAAGATGTAAAACAGGAACTTAAGTGTGTACAAATATCTACGTCTTTGGTATATTCATGCTTGCTTTGGTGTGAATATTTAGGCGTTGCTCAACCCCAACCAGGTGAGTAAATAAGCCGCTTAATGAGTTAGTAGGCGGTTCTTATTGACGTCGTCTTTGGTGGTTTTCGCTTACGCACAAGCGTTTGCCACCAATCAATCAGTAAATGTTGCACGTCAAATAAATGAAGAAGATATCAACTGAAGTATGCTAAATATAGACTAGCTCTTTAAGTAGATACTGACATATTTGCATGCCTATGTACTCATGTAAATGAGATGTTTACTCAAGGAAAATAAATTAAATGGAGCTTAGTAACCGACTTTGAGTAAATTATTTCAGTATTGCAGACATTAACTGGAAAATATTAAGAAGAATGTATTAGGAGCGCACTGAGATATTTCCCTTCTTATTCTACCTAATCCTTGCTCCTTCACTGCGGTTAGGTGGCAACCCTGCGTGAAATTGTCATATTTGAAATGCGGCCGAAAATACCTTTTATTTGATACCCATATTGGCGTATCTAGCTCTATATTTAAAAAAAAAATTGGGATAGGTGGCAACGCTGTTAACCGCCATAAGTGGCAACTCCGATGAATTCTGCTCGGCCTTCTATTACAATTTGTTTGATGTTAGCTAGATCCAAGAATTTCACCTCCTATTTGATTTGCACAGCTAAACATCGTGATTAAAATCACATACGCCTGAAAGTCGGCAACAATTTCTATTTCCGTTGCATAATTTCCGTTGCATCAGCCATTTTCTCAAATTTTACTCTAAATAAAAACTTCATATCGCCGCCTAAGAAGCAAACATATTAAATTATATTAAAAAAAAATTTTAAGAAATGAAATCAAAAGGATAAAAGAAAAAAACAAATAAAAAATGTAAATAAAAAAATTAATTAAATTAAAATAAAATGATTAAAATTAAATAAATTGAAATAAAAAAGTTAAGATAACTAAAATAAAATTATATTAAATAAATTAAAATAAACAAAAATAAAATAAAATAAATTAAGCCAAAATGAAACAAAAAAAATTTAAAAAAAAATCAAAAAAAAAATTTAATAAAAATAAATACATAATATAAAAAAAAATAAAATTAAAAAAACTAAAATAATATAAAATGAGCTGAAATGAAATGCAGAAAAGAAATGAAATAAAATAAAATAAAATAAAATAAAATAAAATAAAATAAAATAAAATAAAATAAAATAAAATAAAATAAAATAAAATAAAATAAAATAATGTTAAAAAATTAAAAATTAAATTAATGATAAAAAAAATAAATAAAATTAAAAAAAATTAAATTTAAATATAAACAAATTAAATTAAAATAAATTAAAAAATTTAATAAAAAAATAAAAATAAAATTAATAAAATAATATAAAAATAAAATAAAATGAGGTGAAATAAAATAAGATGAAGAAAAATAAAAATAAAAAAATTAAGGAAGTCTAAGTTCGGGTAAACCGAACTTTAAATATCCAGCGATTTCTACCAGTTTCATAGGAATATTTCCTATACCACCAAGAATTCAGCCAAATTATGATATTTTAGCTATTTACCTTGCCGATTCATGTACATAAATTTATGTATGTCATTTTCGAAATTTTCCTTATCGAAAGTGGGCGTGGTCGGGAAGCGATTTAGTCCAGAGTTGTCATGCTCCATATAACGCTAGTATACCTTGAGCCAAATTTCATGATTCTATCGTAATCAGTTTAAAAGTTATGACCAGTCGAATTTTCAAAAATACTTCCCAAAAAAGGGCGGTGCTACGCCCACTTGAAATTTGTCAAAAATCATAATAGAATTACCGGGGGGTTTAACCTATAAAATTATATCATTTTAGCCATTTCAGCTACCGAGATATGTCAGTTTATGTGATTTTTGAAACTTTCTACATGGAAAAAGGGGGCGTGGTTATTATCCGATTTTTAATAGCAACCTACCCTGGCCCAAGAGTAACCTGCATACCAAATTTCATGCAAATATCTCAATTTTTACTCATGTTATGTCAATTTGTGTGATTTTCGAAACTTTCGATATCGAAAAAGGGGGGCTTGATTATCATCTGATTTCGCCCGTTTTCAATAGTAACATACCTTGGCGAGAAAGTAATCTGTATACCAAATTTCATGGAAATATTTTAATTTTTACTCATGTTATGTCAACTTATGTGAACAAAAAAATTTTTGGATATCGAAAAAGGGGGCGTGATTATTATCCGATTGTTGAAAGTTAAATTTGGATACCATCCTCAAGCTATCAATTTTGAACACGCTTCAATAATCACAACTTCTCTTTTTATCACTTCCAGAGAATATTTGGCAAACGGAACTCGATTTTATAGCTGTAAATCGACGTAATTTGGTGGTGCTCTCAGTCGTTACCGCACCCTATCAAAATGGCACAAACATCATCGACAACAACAACAGCAATAGCCTAGAGGACGACCAAGATGATGAATACTACAATGACACAATGTTTACGGCTGCGGGCACAGGCTCTGGAGCTAACAAAATAAATAACAATAACAATTTGCTCAACAAAAATGTTGGAATAGATTTTACTGCTGTAGAAGGTGGTGGTGGCAAGTCAAGATATTTTGAAGTGCCCGATTTAATTAATCGAGATAGCGACGAAGAGCTACAAAGGAGGAGAGGTGAATCAAATAATAGTCATGATGATGATGATGACGATGATGATGATGATGGCGATGATATTGACGATAAAGATTTTGATGATGTAACGAAACCTTTGAACAACAATAAATATGATTTCAAAGAAGAAGCTGACATTTATGATGGCAGAGGTGCGGAAGGCGGTGGTGGTCTAGATGGAGGACAAGGTGCTGGTGGTGTGGGTGTGGGTGTGACTGCTGACGATGAACGCATCTTTGTTGAACATTTCGATACCAAGGAAATTGATGGAGAAGAAAACCCACTAATGACAACACAAAGTGCAGCAACAACAAGAACAACAAAAAAGATGAAGGAAATTGATTTTGGCAAGAAAAATTATGACAAAATGTGGGAAAAATTGGGTACAGTCGGCAAGGTGAATAGTTTCAGCACGAGTGAGGAGTATGAGCAGACGCCAGAGGTAATGACAACAGTAACAACTAGCTCTACAACAACAACAACAACAACAACAACAACCACTGGCACGTCAAGTACAAGCACAAGCACAAGCAGTATGCGACCGAAAACTGTGGCCATAACAACCGCAACAACAACAAAAGCGAGCGAATATGACAAGTCAACAGGAAGTGCGTTTGTGGCGGCAACAACAACAACAACTACTAGCGCCACAACTACAACCAATGCAGCGGAAGTTGAACGGAAAAGCACTCAAGGCACCGACACTACAAAGACAACAATAACGGATAACGACAAAAGTGGTGACAACAACAACAACAATAGCTTGAGAGGTTTCGATGAAGATGCTTTTGTGGCACTCAGCTCAACCACAACAGCACACACACCGATAGCGCACACACAACCCACACGCACATACACTCATCACCACACTCATCAACAACAACACCATAAAGAGCAACCGCCGCACTCACCACAGCAGGTGCACACGGCCCAGCATACACATGCTGCCAAGGCAACGCGTAAACATCATCGACAACATCATCGGCAACGTGGCGCGAGACGTCAACACAAAAAGAACAACAACAACAGCGAGTCAGCAAGCGGACGTTCAGATGAAATGCGCGGTTCGCGGTTGGATACAGGACACGCTGTAGCTGATTTGCGTCCTTACAGAAACAATAACCAGAATAAAGCGGCGACGACCGACAATGAATTAAATCGACTCGACGAATTGGATATGTCAATGAGCGCAAACTTTGAACCCGCCAACAACTCTCCGCGTGGGCGAAATCGCGACTCCGCTGCAGCGTCAACTTTTGAAATCGATGCTTTTGACTATGACACGCCAAGACGTGCGCCACCGCATACCAAGTCCACATCAACCATTAGCACGACAACGCGTGATAGTAATATACATATCGTAAAACCAGAAAAACTGCCAGCTGAGGTGATACCGTCCACGCCGCTCACAAGTAATTCGAAAATTATCGAAATCAAAACCAAAAGTAGTCGCAGTAAACGCATGACAGACCAGGTGCTGGAGGCACGTCAAGTGGAAATTGAGCCCGAATATTTGTTGGGCGAATTAGCTGGTAATGATTCAAGTGAATATTTAGCGTCGTCGCTGTCAGTAGGCGACTCTAGCGCATCATCGTCTTCAGCGGTCGCAGCTATCAACTCCATGGGCAACACTCAAACCGCAACAGCTTTACAACCGCCACAAACGAGTTTGGTACGCTTAGACGGCTTCGCTGGCATGCTACAAATCTTCTTCGGCATTGAAAAGCCCATCGATATGTCTGTTTTCGATCATCCACCCAGCGCTGAATTCATCAATTTACTATTTGCTTTGCTCGTTTGGTGTGTACGCTATCCGGCTGTCTTTTGGACGACGACCAAATCGTTTGCTACCATTTTTAGCTTACAAATGATTGCTGTCGCTTTGGATATTATTTTTAGTTATATTGGCGCTTCGAATTTATATAAATTGCAAGTTTATAGTGAAGCGATGCCTATACAAAATCCTGGCCTCGTGTTGAATGGCGTTGTCACATTGGCTCTGTTCCTTTTGTCATCGGCGCTAATGGTTGCCTCATCGATGATTATGTATTTGTATGGACATGGTCGTTTGGCAGCGAAAATGCGCGATCGTTCATTAATCACAATGAAGTCGAGTGAGACATGGATTTATTTTGCTCATTGTGCTTCGTTGTGTTATGTTTTGGCCTTGGCTGTGGTGAAGGCGCCTCTATTGAATGATCTCAGCGCTACGTACAAGAATAATTTACATTGTCCTACGTTTCTATCGGGTAAGTGGAACTTTGTTGGAATAGGTTCAAATGGCTGACGCAGATTGACACTTAGGCCAGTTTTGAAAGACCCGTTGCTATACCATCAACACTAGGAAAGACAGTCCCGGGACTCTGCCATATGAAAAGTCCCTGAGTTGTTAGAATTTTCCACATAGCGGATTCCCGAGACTGACACTATCAAACCGACACCGTTACTCCTCTTCGAACCACTTAGATGACTTGATGAAGGCAACCAAGTCTTTTATGTCCAGCTCCGAGACGTGGCGTAGGCTATCCAGAGAGAGAACTCCCTACTTAGGCCGTAAATGTTTCTAGATCTTTTAAGATCCCATTTTAGCCAGTTTTGTTTGGATATCCGGCACCCTGGTGATTTAGACATTTTTCGTTAGCTTGACGGAGTGTGTGCTCCTTCAGCATAAGTTTGAATGTGCCTATGTCCCGGGACCCACGTGAGGCTCACGCGGTTCTGTTAGGCCATTTCTTGAAGAGATCGACTATAGCTGATTTGATAAACGTTTGGTTGTCGCTGAAAATATCTCAGTACCATGCTCAAGCAAAAAAGTGGGAGTTATCGAAAAAGGGGGCGCGGCATCTCCCATACAAACTTAATTTTTCAAGATGAATGTCTCTAAAAGGTTCTACATAGGTAGGGACCTGAAAATTGGTATTTGGACAAACGATATCAATAGCATACTTATGGAAAATATGGTAGTTTTGGGAAATGGGGGCGTGGCACTTCTCATACAAACTTATTTTTCAAGGCTGAATATCTATAAAATGATTCATGTCATGGGCCTGGAAGTCACTATGGAGATATACGATATCAATACCATACATGAATTAGTGGAAAAGGGGGCGTGGCACCAGTGTTCCGGCAGCATGTCTATGGCCAGAGATAAATGAGTCCCAAAGTCTTCTCGGATAGCCTGAAATATATATAAAGGCAGGATTACCGCGTCCGTTTCGCAAATAACCAATAGGGCAAGAGTTCCACCCCCAGCGGGTTAGGGGCTTATATGCCCGAGGTTGGTATGCCGGTCGTAAGAGGCGACTAAAATCCACTTCAACTTCGACTACGTGGTCAACGAAATAATTCCCAAGTCAGGCGGGCTAGTACCAAAGGGTGCTATTCACCGGAACGTACCGGATTCATATCCGGCAAAGGACTGTCAACATACCTACAACCATGTCTGGTTCGCCACGTAACTTTTTATAAGTAATTCTTACGACTAGGCAGGGTGAAGTACGGTTACGGTGTAAAAGTAGGTCGCCTCCCAGTTGGTGCACCCTGGGTAACGCTAAATGACCTACATGGCCTACACGGCTAGTTTCTTGTATTGCCGGTTCTACGAGAACGGTACCAGTACTTGTGCTGTACCCATCGTGCCGAAACGACCCGGGCCGTTTTCTTATATCGACCCGGCCAAGAGCAATTCACTCGGGGTGACCCTGTTTGACATTTAGGCAGGGCTACACCTCGCTACAACAACAACAACAACAACAGGGCACGAGTTCGGCTTGACAATTCCCGGGATATTGCTCTTGTACGGAACCGAGGTGGTGCGAATATCAAACAAACGGGAGGAATGGTGTGCCGTACTCCCCGGCTTCTTGCTCATAGCACAAAGTCTGGCTAGGGCACGACTTTGGCCACACTTTACACTAAAGGTGTATACAATTTTACGCTCAAAGTAACGAAGGTTGTGGGCTTAGGAGCCATGCTGATACCTACCATAGTATACAGTTTTTTAATTATCATAGTCGTGTCCAGCGTGGTCCTCCAGACAAGCAGACCATAAATCCAGTGTACGACTCTTTTTATAAATCGCCAAATCTTGTCGATGGCTCCTCTGATTCACTAAAAGGCAATCAAGGCCTTCCTATCCCTAACACAAAAGTTTCCTAGACAGTTTCCTAGTGAACGAGTCAATACGGCAAGGTAACGGTGCAGAGCATCGCGCATCGTAGCCACAGGATTCAGGGTTCAGCAAAAGCTAAGAGGGGGTCGTCCCGCTGTACTCCGTTCCAACAGTACTATCACACATCAGCTTGTAAATGAGTTTAACCAAAGCCTTCTTAACTCATAAACGTATCTTCGATAGCCCAGTTCATGACATTGTTCACCGCTCCTTGTTGAGGTTCCTTGTCCTCTAACGAGTCTTGTATTTGTTTTAATATCGAGTGGAAAGTTTGGTTAGGTTCAAGTGGCTGCCGCAGAGGCACACTTAGGCCAGTTTTGAAAAGCCCGTTGTGATACCACCAACACTAGGAAAGTCAGTCCCAGGACACGGGAAAGTAGTTTTCATCGATTTTTCCTTGCAAGGGCATGCTGTGATGCTGATAATTACCGCCAAGGAAGCCTATCCCCAACACAGGTTGGTCTTAAGTCCTTGGGATATATTTCAGCCATTCGTAACTGGTAGCCAGCCATGAGTCATGTTGTGCGAAGAGTTTCAAATACTTGACAAGGCCCTTAAGCAAGGCCGAAATTGTACAATCATCGCAAATAATCAAAGAATAATTCGAGAAAAATTATTCAAAACTGTCAAAAGTCCACAAAAAATATTTCAAATAAAATAAAATTTATATACGTGGCAATCCTGTAAAAGCATACTAAGTGGACACATTTAATTTTTGAGCTTTTTTTGAGATGATTTTGAATATACAAAAACAAAATATAATAAAATTAGGTGACAACCCCAGATAGTAAAATTACATAGAGATATTTTTGATATTATATTTTATTCAAAGACACGATTAAAAACACCTTTCTTTTGATACCCATATTGACCTATCTCTTTATATTTGAAAAATAATAATCAAATGGGTGGCAACACTGCTAAAAAATTATAGTTTAAACGATTGGGTGACTATAGTATTGGTCACAGTTATAAATAGTTGTCAAAGATTTAAACATTCAATCCACATACTTTTCTTAATCCTTCCATTCTAATAAATAAGTTTAATTTTTCTTTCTCTCTCTCTCTCTTCTCTTCACACAGCACTCATCAGCGTCGTACATGTCCTACTGTGGATTGTTATTTGGTTGGGTTTGACAGCTAAACGTCGTTGGACATTCAAATTGCCACCCATGGATGCTTATGGCATTACAAAAGCAACAACGCAACCACTTTTAATGGCAAATCGTAGTAGTTTGCCTAGTGCTGGCAGCATAAGTGGTAGTGGCAGTAATATTGGCAACTCTGAATTGAAAAGCTCATCTTTGATGAGTGGAGGTGGAGGTGGTGGTGTTGGTGGACGTGGTGGTAAAATGAGCACTGAGTCTAGTACGGACGGTGGTACAGATGATGTTTATTGGCCCAAATTAACGCCAAGCTCACCAAAATTGAAGGTTACCTTCAATGAAGTACCGAGTACGTGTGATGATGTCCGTCTAATTGGTGATCATGAACAAAACGATGGCAAGCGGTAAAAAATCGTTTTCTTTCAAACTAAAAAACAAACAAATCAAAAAAAAAAAAATAATAATAATAAAGCAAAACGAACAAACACTACACAATAGAAAACCAAAAAAAACATTAGTAAACACACAGTTTATACGTAACTATTCATATTTACATATATGATGTATCGTAATTTTTTTTGGTTTTTTTTTTTTTTTAAATTAGTTTTGCGCTAAAGGCTTTTTTGGCTCGTTGGCTCATGAGTGGATATGTTACATGATTATTTTCATTTCGAAATAAGATTAGGTGGCAACTCTATCTAGAAATTGGTTTATTAAAATTCGATGCAAAGTTCCTTACATTAGAGCTAATTTCATTTCATTTGAAAAAAAATATATATATATCACATCAGGTGGCAACCCTGCACAAACTTCCTACTATCGATACTTGAGTAGAAAACCTCACATTTACCATACTTCCTATATTCAAAGGCGCATTCAAATTTCTCAAAATCTTTTTCAAGAAAGGACGTGTTATGTACAAAAAAATAAATATTAAGATTAAGTGGCAACCCCACTTGGAAATATTTTTCATTGAAATTCGACATAAAATTCCTTTCGTTTGATACCCATATTGGAATATTTGTATTTATTTGCAAAAATGAGCTAGGTGGCAACCCTGTAAAGCCTTCCAAGTGGCACCACTAAAGTAGAAAAGCTTCAAATTGGTTATATTTCCCATATTAACAAGTGCATCAACAAATGGTTCAATTCGTTTTCGAGATTATTATAGCGCCTATTCAAAAATATATATATAAAATTAGAATTAGGTGGCAACGCTTTACCTTAACGCTTCCTAAAAATAGTTTTGATAAAATACGGCGTAATATATCGCTCGCTTGATATCCATATTGGCATACCCCATTTAATTACATGAAATGTTAGATAGGTGGCAACCCTGAATAATAAAAATTCAAATGCAACATATTTTCTAGGCAAATCCAGTGCTATATGACTGAATTTCGGAACGAAGATATACGCACTTAATCTTCAACAACTCAAGAATGATTGAGGACACGGGGAAAGTGGGCGTGGCACCCCCCACATAAGCCGAATTTTTCATAGTAATTATTCATGCTACACGACTGAAGTTCTAGTCGTTACAAAGTTAATCTACAACAATTTCAGATAAATGAACATATATAATCGGAGATTTCATATCACTTATCTCTAGAAGTACTCATCCTAGGTTAGGTTAGATTCAACAGCCGATAGCCCTGGAAGCTAGTGCTGTTTTTCTTCAAAATTAAATTTTATAATTGATTATAAGTTTAATTAAATAAATAAATAAATAAATAGGTTAGATTCAAGTGGCTGCGGCAGAGGCACACTTAGGCCAGTTTTGAAAGGCCCGTTGTGATACCACCAACACTCGGAAAGTCAGTCCCGGGACCCGGTCATATGGAAAATCCCCGAGTTGCTGGGATTCTCCACGTAGCAGAACCCTGGAACTAGCACTCCTAAACCGGCACCGTTACTCCTTCTCGAACCACTTAGATGACTTTATGAAGGCCATCAAGTCCTTTATGTCCAGCTCCGCGATCTGGCCTAGTCTATCCACAAAGGGAACTCCCAAAAAGCGCGTTCTCCCTCATCTTAAAGCCGGGCAGTTGCAGATGAGGTGCTTCACCGTTTCCTCCTCCTCATCATCTTTGCAGCTCGTACAGCTTCGTCGGTAGGGCACACCTAGCTGCGTGCCTACCAATAGGGCAGTGTCCAGTTAAAACCCCTATTAATATGGAGATTTCTCTCCTTCTTAGGACGTGAATGTCTCTAGATTTTTTATGATCCCATTTTGGCCGCTTGGCTGTTGCTGAAAATAACGATAGCGAACGCGCGTTTACTTATCCAGGCCGCGGCATCCAAGTTTGCTGAGACTTCAGCCTGGAAGAAGCTGCAATGATCAGGTATTATGAAGGAGAGCTCAAGTTCCAGCTCCCCTCCTCCAACTGTGCCGTCTAGCTTCGAGCCGTCAGTGTTAACAGAAATGCCGCCATTAGTAGCGGGGCACCAATACGTCCCCTCCCATTCCTCACTGCTGGGTATGTTTGTTTTGAAGCAGCTGCCTCCGATTGTTGTAGCCGCACATCGATCTGTGCTCAGAGGGAGAAAACTGTAAGATCCCAGAATACTGGAGTGTCCAGTTGTGCTTGCGCCCCAGCCAGACGTACCCCTTGGACGCAGAACCGCTTTCGCTGCTGCCCGGTACGCTTCCAAATCGAGTGGCAAACTCATCCCGCACGACTAAAATTCCGCACGAACCGTCTATGTTCAAACAAATATACGCTAGCAAAAATTACACTTAAATGCCACCTTTGCTTCTTTGGATAGACAAAAAATGCGTGTGCTACAGCGTGCTACACCTTCTAACTATAATAAAATGAAAGTTTGGAATATATTCTATCGATTCCAGAAAAAGAATGTTGTCCATATTAGCCCCTCTCCCTGGATTTAATGAAGTCATTTAAAATTTTCATAAAGGGGGCATGGCGTATACGTAACATTTTTTTTGCTGCATTTTTGAGCTATTTTTCAATTAGCTCAGATATGACATGTGTTCAAAATTTCAAAGACCTCTAGAGCCACTCTTCCTGTCTTTTCCAAAAAATGTATTAAGCCGAGCAGTTGTGCGTTCCATTGAGCTCAAAACTGTTAGTAGCAATCTCCAATGGTTTTACAACTGTTATCACACTTTCAATTCTATTCTAACTTAACTGCAAATGTATTAATTAAATGAAAATTTAAACAAAATTGTGAGAATATTTAACCTTATCTGACCCTTGAAACTGTTTTAGTTTAGATCCATTATCGAAGACTCAACTAGAGTCCACTCATGAGCTAAGCGTTTTTGAATATTCAATGCATTTATTTTGCTAGCCCAAAAATTTCTGTTGCATATTTTTTCTTTAATAACTGAAATTTTAGATAAAAGTTTTTTGTTAATTTTTTTTTTTTTCATTTCACCACAAAATAACATAAATTTTTAAATCAATGCATGCAACTAAATTATTTGTATGTCACTAATAAATGCATTTTTATCCGCATCGAATATTTTTCATAGACCTTTTTTTATACTTTTTCTCAGTAATAATTTTTGTTTTGTTTTCGTATGCATATTTTTATTTTTCGCATTCATTGCATTCATTTCCATAACCATATATTCATAGTTTTTGATTGTTGCACATTTTTTGCATTTTCTTTTTTTTTTTTTTTTTTCAAGTAAACGACCACATTTTTTCAATCAATAAATCACCATAAATTTTGCAGAAATCCATTCATTGTTAAGTTAACTTTTTTCCATTTTCGCACTGTCATATATATTTTTGTTTATATTTATGCATATTAATTTGAAATTCATTATATTAAATATGACATGATAACAACACAAACAAATACTACATACACAAGTATTGGTCATACATATTTAACAATAAGAAACTATTTTTGTTCCGCTTGTCGCCTGTTTTTGATTGAAATTTTTTAACAAATTTTTTTTATTTTTACTATAGTTTTTGTTTTAGAAATGTATGTATGTATGTATTGATTATTCTATGTATTAGTGTATGCTTAAGAGTATAACTGTTTATTTAGCGAATGCGACTAACTACTTACGTAACAGCTATGATTTGTAGTTTAACTACTTATTATTTACGTATGTAAATTTATATGTATTTTTATACAATAGATTTATATACGATATAGTTTTTTAAATATATCATGTGGTAGTAGCAAAATGGCTCAAATGAAAAATTAAGGGCCTCATTGTCTATGGCGAACGATAGCCCACACTAACGATTCGCCCCTTCACGTTTCGTCTAGCTTTTTTAGACTTCTTCTCATGACAAAAACTTCAGCTAGAGTCCTCAAAACTGTTTAAGTTGGACGAATTCTAACTTTGGTCGTTTGGAATAGCGAATCTTCACACATGTATCGTAGAACACTACCTCTAATCTAAAAAACTTCAGCCAGACACCTTAAAGCTCGGGAATTTTCTTTTACTCTTACTTCGCTTTCACTTGTATAAGTGAGTTTGTCCAACTTTGGTAGTTTTCAAATGGCCGATCTTTACACATGTGTCGTAGAACACTAAACAGTACCCCTATGTGGTATCATGCATATTTACACTTCGTCCCATGACAAAAACTTCAGTCGAAACTCTCAAAACTGGGAACTTGTCATAATTCTTACTGGGCTTTCACATGTTTAAGCGGATTCGTCCAACTTTGGCTGTTTTTAAATAGCGGATAATAAAACATGTGTCGTAGAACACTATCCATAAGTAGTATCAGATATTTGTAAACCTCGTCCCATAAAAAAAACTTCAGCCAAACACCTCAGAACTTGGAAATTTTCTTTCATTCTTACTGCGATTCCACTTGTTTAGCGGTATTGTTCAACTTTGGCTGTTCTTAGGTGGCAGATCTTTACACATGTTTAGCAACACAATACCCTTAACTCGCATCAGGCATGTTTAGACTTCGTCCCATGACAAAAACTACAGCCAGAAACCTCAAAGTGGGTTTGTTCAACTTTGGCTGTTTTTAAATGGAAGAAAAGTCCCCCGTGGCTGAAGTTTTTGTCATGGAACGGAGTCTAAAAATATCACTTAAGGGTAGTGTTCTACGACACATGTGTAAAGATCCACCATTTGAAAACAGATATCTTGGAGAAACGCGTTTAAACATTGAGCAGGGGCACCCACAGAAAGAAAAATCCTACAAATCTCAAAATGTATCCGATGGATGATTTCAGTTTTTGTTCAGAATATCTTCTAATATGTCCAAGAAGGTGACAGGTAACAATCTAATCTAATCTTGACTTGCGTCATTTATTGACGCTTAACCGCCTAGTCGATTTTGGCCGTTTCGTATCAAAGCACGCCAGTCATTCTTTCTTAGCGATAACTGACGCCAATTGGAAACCCCAAGGGAGTTCAAGTCATCCTCCACTTGTTGTTTCTATCTCAGTCGAGGCCTCCCCTTCCTTCATGTTTCGATAGGAAAACCTTCTGTGCTGGAGCCTCCTTGTCCATTCGCATAACATGACCCAGCCAGCGAAGCCTTTGGACTTTAATTCGTTGCACTATGGTCAGGTCTGCGTAAAGCTCGTACAGCTCATCGTTAAATTTCCTTCGATAATCGCCGTTGGCTTCACGGGATGGACTTATAGAGCGTGATCTTCGTTTGTCGAGAGAGGACTGTACCTCTCAATTGCCTACTTAGCCCAAAGTAACACTTGTTGGTAAGAGTGATTCTCCGTTGGATTTCTAGACTGATGTTTTTTTCGGTGTTGATGCTGGTTCCCAAATAGACGAAGTTCCTCACAATTTAAAATTTGTAGCTATCAAGGGTGACTTGCCTGCCAAGGCACAGATGCGCCGATTCTTAATCAATAATCAATAATTAATCAATATCAACGGCATACTCCAGCAATTGCATGCTCTTGTAGAACATTGTACCATTGCGGTTTAGCTCTGCTGCTCGAATTATCTTCTCCAGCATCAGGTTGAAGAAATCGCACGAAAGGGAGTCGCCCTGTCTAAAGCCCGTTTGGTCAATACTTAAAAAAAATTAGATATGTGGCAACACTTTAAACCGCCCCAAGTGGCGACACCCAAATGGAAATCCTTAGGACGAATCTAAATCGGTTAACCGCGACATAGTACGGTATATACGGATAGTTCGCTTAAAGTTGAAAGAATATACAATTATATACCCACCGCAGTACTATTTTTGCGAATGGCTATTGACGGCTAAGGGGAAGATCACCCTATTTCAAAATATTTTTCATAATTTGGTTGAAGAACGCGCTATTTCAGAAATTTTTTTGTCAATAACGCCCTCTTTCAAAATTGGCTCAAGAATGCCCTTTCTTAGAATGAGTATCAAAACGCACTGCCTCAATGAAAAGTCAACACATTTTCAGCAAAGTCTCTTATATAATAAATATTTTTCGTAAAACCGGACCTTAGCCATAACATTTTCATTTTACTACCAACTGAATAAGTTTCTTTAAAAAATTAGCAAGTTCCTTTATTATTAATAGTGGTCATATGTATGGATAGTCAAGACTGCAGATAATTTTCCAACTGCGCCACCTAGCGGAATTTTTATTTCTATACATTTAATACACGTATTGGCATCGTATCGTGAACTAACGATGTGTTAAATTTAAACCCCCAAGGTCACCAGGAAATTAGTTAAAAACCGATCTCTCGGCTAAAAGGAATTTTCCAAATACGCGCCACCTAGCGAATTTATTTTATCAAATATTGCATTTTCGCCGGACTTTAAAGCATTTGTGAAGTTTCAAATTTCTAGCTTACCGGGAAGTTACTCAAAAATCGATTCCAAGATTCCACTCGTTTTTTGCGCATTTTCACTTTCTCGATCAGCACGCCAGCTAGCGGAAGTTTTTATTGCGGAACTATCTATAAATTTTCAATGCATTAGCTTTTCTTTCTTTGCACAAAGATTTTGTTTGAATATTTTTCGTGGAATATTTTAACCCCTGATGAACCTTTTTTTATGTGACTATCCCAAAAAGGGACCAAAATTATTGATAATGAAGACTTAACGCGTTGATATGATGGACACAATTTTTGTTTTGATTTTTAGGTTTTCTATATGAGTCTGGAATTATTAAAGGAAGAAAACATTGCCCTTCGTTCGTGGTCACCCATTCCAACAAAACCGTCTTTCTTTTGATGCATAGATGCCATTATTTCAAGATTGTATTGCCAGAATATTCTGGGTACAATTGTTAAAATTACGTGTTATACCAAGCAGAGACGCTATCTCTTCACGTAATTGTAATAGCCTATATGACTAGTCCTAGTGTTGTTGTTGTTGTTGTTAACGACCAAAATATTCCCCGAAGGTTTTGGGGAGTGATGTCGAAATTGACAGTCCTTGGCGGAATGTGAGCCATTTCCACTCTGGTACTCCCTTGCGGTACTGCCCGACTATCTCGGGAGCGATTTGGTATGACCAGAGGAAACTTCTAGGTCATGTCATCCCTCCATCCGTAAGGAATGAGAAGATGGGTAATGAGAGGTGAGAGGTGAGAGGCATCATATCCGTAGATCAACCATCGAGTTAGCACGTCATTTGTTGCCTCTTACGACCGCCATGCCTACCTCGGGCATATTCTAAACCCCTAACCCGCAGGGGTGTCCTGGTCTCAGGTATATGTTCTAGAGAATATTTTAAGCAAGACAACAGGATCCTTTGAAATGATCTTAAAAAACGTATTCATAAGGAAAGAACATTGGAATTACACAAATATTTCAGTAATAATAATTGTGTATATCCTGAAACTTTGCAATTTTAGTGCACATTTCATAGGTCTTACACGGCGTGTGAGTAACATTTAGTAATTCAAGTAAGAAATGTTCAAATAACTTGTTTTAATCATAGCTACCAAAGAGACTGAGGATAATTATTAAAACTAATTATTATGCCATTAAATTAAACAATTTAGACTTTTTGGGACAGTCTAATGTAAATTTGTAGCTAAATAATATGCTGCTATTTATCAAAGTCAAAGTCACAATCACAGCCTAGATACGACTATTTATGGAAGAATAGCTAGCTTTGGCATCGAGTGTTGATTTGCATAAAAACGCGCAAACCCACATTTATTCAATTTCTACTCACATCCTTTGGTATTCACAGATTTATTACTTGTACACCACATAAGCAGTATGAATGAACCACTATAATAATGCACTGAAAGAGACATTTTATATGTGCTTTTGTATTGAAATGTGTCTTTTGTTTTAATTTAACGATGCAATCCCTTAGTTACTGCCACCATTGTGAATCGCATAGATAATTTTATAGATATTTTTAAACTTACTATTTTAATTATACATATGTACATATGTACAAATGTATTAGAGTGGGTCAATTTATTTTTTAGCATCGCTTCTGGAAGATTCTTACTCTAGAGCAAATTCTTTAGAAAACAGTTAAATGCATCATAGAAGAAGAGGGACCTTTATCACACATTTCAGATAAAGATAAAGATAAAGATAAAGATAAAGATAAAGATAAAGATAAAGATAAAGATAAAGATAAAGATAAAGATAAAGATAAAGATAAAGATAAAGATAAAGATAAAGATAAAGATAAAGATAAAGATAAAGATAAAGATAAAGATAAAGATAAAGATAAAGATAAAGATAAAGATAAAGATAAAGATAAAGATAAAGATAAAGATAAAGATAAAGATAAAGATAAAGATAAAGATAAAGATAAAGATAAAGATAAAGATAAAGATAAAGATAAAGATAAAGATAAAGATAAAGATAAAGATAAAGATAAAGATAAAGATAAAGATAAAGATAAAGATAAAGATAAAGATAAAGATAAAGATAAAGATAAAGATAAAGATAAAGATAAAGATAAAGATAAAGATAAAGATAAAGATAAAGATAAAGATAAAGATAAAGATAAAGGTAAAGATAAAGATAAAGATAAAGATAAAGATAAAGAAATGCTCAAGCAAACCTTCCTGGCTCAAATCTGCTCATTTAAGATGCAGCTTGAGGGACATTTTATAAATAAAATCCGGGTTGGGGTCAAAATTCTGCTTTTTTGGAAATTCTGCATTCATAATTCCGGAAGTCGAAACACCGGAAATCAAAATTATGGAAGTCAATATTCTGGAATCCAAAATTCTGGATAACGAAATTCTAAATTGCAAAATTCTGGAAACCAAAATTCTGAAATTCAAAATTCTGTAATTAATGATTAAAAATGCGTGTTGATAACAAAAAAAGTGCGCACTTTTTTTGTTATCAACACGCATTTTTAATCATTAATTACAAAATTTTGCCTTTAACATTAAACTGGACTTGTTCTGAAGGAATTAAAAACAAATGTACCGTGCGTATTGACACACAATTTCACGGCTGTGAAATGTTATACGAAAAAAAATATGAACATTCTCATGATCCATGTGCGCATAAAAAATCGGTTGCAGATCCAAATAATCATTTTAAAAATATGGTTTCGCTTGAGTTTTCTGGAGCCTAGCCAAATAATTCAGCGTTCGGTATCTATGACAGAAAAACACATTGGACATTATCTGCCATCAAGAGGTGCCCTTAAGTTAAAAATTAGAAGACAACGGAACAGTTTAAAATGTTTTAAAGAGCCAACTTGTGTTGAAAAAATAGACATTCCTTTATTATCACTTTATGTTTTGGAAGGTCAACTATTTATTTTAAGTAAGAAAGTTATTAAAGTTATGGCGAATGCATTCTTATTTTTGGAACAAAATCTTCGCTGCAGTTGTTAAATGAGAGCGACTGCTGGATTATGGACGGTAAATTTGACGTTGTTCCAACAATGATGAGGCAGCTATTTTCCATACACGGCTGAGTAGAAATACAAATTGTTCCTCTGGTTTTCTGTCTTATGACCAAAAAATCAAAGTCAATGTATATTTCTTAAATATAAGCACAATTTATTCAAATACTCGATTTTGCTCAAATTTTGGGGAAAAAATTTCCAGAATTAATTCTGGAAAACGTAAATTCCGGAATTATGTAAAACCAGAATTTGGAATTACAGCCAAAAAAGGCGAAGGAAGTGCGGAATTCCGATTTCCAGAATTTTGTCGACCCAGAATTTTGATTCCGGAATTTTGACTTCAGAATTTTAATTTTAGAATTTTGACCGTTTCCGATAAAATCCCAATAAGGAGGCACTTTCAAACTCTCAAATAAAAATGCTGTCCCTTTTGGCTTGCAGGGCAAAAACAACCCACAAAATTTCTGTGATTTGAGTACTCAGCCTTCAGCGTGAAAGCCCTAAGAACATGCTCACCCACGAATCTGTTAGGTTAAATGGTAAAGTAGATCTCTTCAGACCAATTGACCCACTCTAATATACATACATGATTCTATGTTTTTAAGTAATCATAAGTTTATAAATATGTTTGTAAAATACACTTACTCCTTGCACTAATAAATTATGAAAAATCTTCTCTCTCTTCTCTATTTACCACTATGCCTACTCTCGTTTAACCTTTCACCCTGTCAATCCAACCGTTCAACTGGAAACTCTCGAACAACAGCCATTCGCCCTGTGGAACCGCGATATGTTTTACCAGTGCTGCGGGGGAAATTGACGACGGAGAATATGCGACATTAAGAACTGCCAGCGCTGCCACCATGACAGCCAACAACCTAGCAAACAACAACAACAACCGCAATGCTAACATCGACCCCATTATGACGATCGGCTGTGGCAATGAGACACATATCAGCGGCAATGTAGTCGGCCTTCCAATCCCAAACGACAATTGTACAACTCCAGATGTTCATGGTATCAAACATTCACATCTTAACGAATATGATGAGCTACCACCACCACCGCCACAACTAATGTCACATCATTCATCAGCAACTCGTATTACGGGCACTGTCAGTTTTGGTGATGATAGCAACTCTGAAGAGGGTGGCAAACTATTAGCTTGTGTGCATGATGATAGCGTGACGTATGCATCGACACGCGACTTAGAACCACCAGCCGCAGCAACAACAACAACACTACCACCGCCCCCACCCGCACTTCAGCAGTCATCTACTATGAACCACACTTATATCAATGCAGCTGCAGCTGGTGTTAATGGTGTGTTGGGACATGGAGCAGTGAATGGTGGGCATGGTGGTGGTGTTAATGCTGCTACTGCTGCTTCTATATCTGGACGTGCGCCACAGGCCATACCCGAGAATATGCAATTGTCTTCATCACCGGAGCATCTAGTCAGTCCATTAGCACCGGTGACGGTCACCGTACATACCAATGAGGCTCATGTGAGTATGATTATATATGTATGTATGTATGTATGTAGCTGAAAAACTTTGATGTGAATAATGACTATTATTAGTTATAAGAAATGAAACAATGGACTGAAAATTCTTACTACTTAGCCTGACGGAAAGTCAATAAAATAATATTTAAAAAAATTGTATATGTACCTAAGAAAAAATAAAATAAAATTAAAATAAAATTAAATAAAATAAAATAATAAAATAAAATAAAAGAAGTAAAATCAGATAAATCAAAATAAAATTTAAAAAAATTAAAAAATAAAATAATAAAACAAAATAAAATAAAATAATAAAATAAAATAAAAGAAGTAAAATCAGATAAAACAAAATAAAATTTAAAAGTGTTAAAAAATAAAATAATAAAACAAAATAAAGTAAAATAAAATAAAATAAAATAAAATAAAATAGAATAAAATAAAATAAAATAAAATAAAATAAAATAAAATATAAAAAAATAAAATAAAATAAAATAAAATAAAACAAAATAAAATTAAAAAAAATTAAAAAATAAAATAATAAAACAAAATTAAATAAAATAAAATTAAAATAAAATAAAATAAAATAAAATAAAATAAAATAAAATAAAATAAAATAAAATAAAATAAAATAAAATAAAATAAAATAAAATAAAATAAAATAAAATAAAATAAAACAAAATAAAATAAATTGAAATAAAAAAAACCAAAAAAAATAAAATAAAATAAAATAAATTAAAATAAAATAAAAGAAGGAAAATCAAATAAAACAAAATAAAATTTAAAAAAATTAAAAAATAAAATAATAAAACAAAATAAAATAAAATACGATAAAATAAAATAAAATAAATTAAAAATAAAATAAAATAAAATAAAATTAAAAAAAATTAAAAAATAAAATAATAAAACAAAATAAAATAAAATACAATAAAATAAAATAAAATAAAAAAAAATAAAATAAAATAAAATAAAATAAAATAAAATAAAATAAAATAAAATAAAATAAAATAAAAATAAAATAAAATAAAATAAAATAAATTAAAACAAAATTGAATTACTAAACTAAATTTAATTACTACTATCTACTTTTCATAATAAAATCTAATTGAATAGTTTCAACACAACATTTCGTTAACTCTATTTCAATACAAGTTTGTCAAACCTTGAACTTTGGGAAGGTAATTAGATTAAAATTGTTAACTACAAAATCAGGCGATGACCGCAACGCATTACTTGTGAGACCCTACAAACATACACACATGTATACAAAGCAGTCATAAATCAAATGTTAATTAATGCACTAAAAGCAGCCAATAATTATCTTGAGCCTCATCAAATGTTACTCATACGTCACGTCGTACCTACGCCATAAGAAAATCTATGTATGCATCTTCGCTTTGATACGAAACAACCGCAAATCTGATTAGGCAGCCATTAGAGTCAAACACATGCACAAATGTGGTAGATGAATGCAACCCAAGCTTCTACGTCATGATGTAATTACATCATATTTAAGCAATTAGTTGTTGCTGTCTCTGCGTCTGTAAGCAACAAATCATGTTTTGCAATGATTTAATTGAAATCAAATCTCTGATAATAAATGAAGGCGCACTGTCAAGTACAAGAAGTATGAAACAAGAAAATGTGAATAATCGATTGCTTGCAAATATTATGGACATGTTGAGACGTGTGTTGCATACATTTACATTTTCTGTTGTTGCCGTATTTATAAAGGCAATATGTTGTCTGCTTTAAGTACGACTATTTCAATATTGTTGCCGACCAGTGCTGTGATTTATTCACATTGAACGTGTTGCATTGCCCACCACAAAGACAAATGCTATAAATCTCATTCGTTTGCTTACATGTTGTTGTTGTTGTTGGTTTGCTCTTTCGTTGGTTGTTGTTTGGAAATTGTATTCAAATGGTTTCCGTCTAGTATTTGAATTTTCGTTGTATGAGTGCGTGCAGCGTGTTTTTGTTGTTATTACTTTGGTTACATTTGTTTGTATTCATCAATTTTATGCTTGTTGTTCGTGTCCAAGTGTCAGTTGGTAGGATTTATATTGTAACCGACACCAGACAGTCAACAAGTGCGTGTATGCCCATTGCATTCTTAAGCAAATATTTTATTCTTGGTAACGTTGGTAATGCTTTTAAATGTATGCATGCAAGTGTGTACGTACGTGGAGTCAGTAATTGTGTAGGCTGCCATATAGAGTAATGTTGAATCTGCACATAATTGATAAGTATGTAGAAGAAGAATTAACTACCCAGTTAACGATAGAAAAAAAGGCGTGAGTAATTAGGCTAGGTTAGGTTCAATTGGTTGCCGCAGAGGCACACTTAGGCCAGTTTTCAAAAGCCCATTGTGATACCACCAAACTAGGACGGTCAGTCCCGGCACCCGGCCATATGGAAAATCCCTGAGTTGTTGGGATTTTCCACATAGCAGAATCCCGGGACTGACACTCCTAAACCGACACCGTTACTCCTCCTCGAACCACTTAGATGACTTTATGAAGGCTATCAAGTCCTTTATGTCTAGTTCCGCGATCTGGCTTAGGCTATCCAGGAAAGGAACTCCCCAAAAACGCGTTTTTGTGCCACTTAAAGCCGGGCAGTAGCAGATGAGGTGCTGAGGTGCGTGAGTAATTAATATTTGTGAAATTAAATTGAACCCAAAATTACCCCGAGATGATCCTAAAATGACGCCAAAATGATCCAAATACGACCCCAAAATTATCCCAATATGACCCCAAAATGATCCTAAATATACCCCAATATGATCTCAAACTGACCAATATAATCTCAAATTACCTCAATATGACCCCAAATGACCATTAATAGCCCTTCCTTTCCTTTTACTTTCCTTTATTTCCCTTTATACTTTTCTTTTTCTTTCTTTTCCATTCCTTTTCCTTTCCATAACTCTTCTTTCTTTCCTTGCCTTTACTTTCCTTTCCTCTCTGTTCCCTTCCTTTAATTAGCTTTTCTTTTCTTTCCATTCCTCACTTTCAATTTTCATTCCATTCCATACCTTTCTGTGCTTTCCTTTCCTTCTCTTCCTTCCCTTTCCTTCCCATTCTTCTTTTATACATCCTTTTCTATCCTATCCTTTCCTTTCCTTCCCTTTCCTTCCCTTGAATTTAATTTTTTCTCCTTCCCTTTCCTTTCCTTTCATTTCCTTTCCTATCCTTTCCTTTCATTTCCCTTCCACCCCTTATCTTTCCTTTTCTTTAATTTAATTCCTTTCCATCCTTTCCTTTCCTTTCCTTTCCTTTCCTTTCCTTTCCTTTCCTTTCCTTTCCTTTCCTTTCCTTTCCTTTCCTTTCTTTCCTTTCCTTTCCTTCCTTTCCTTCCTTTCCTTTCCTTTCTTTCCTTTCCTTTCCTTTCCTTTCCTTTCTTTCCTTTCCTTTCCTTTCCTTTCCTTTCCTTTCCTTTCCTTTCCTTTCCTTTCCTTTCCTTTCCTTTCCTTTCCTTTCCTTTCCTTTCCTTTCCTTTCCTTTCCTTTCCGTCCTTTCCTTTCCTTTCCTTTCCTTTCCTTTCCTTTCCTTTCCTTTCCTTTCCTTTCCTTTCCTTTCCTTTCCTTTCCTTTCCTTTCCTTTCCTTTCCTTTCCTTTCCTTTCCTTTCCTTTCCTTTCCTTTCCTTTCCTTTCCTTTCCTTTCCTTTCCTTTCCTTTCCTTTCCTTTCCTTTCCTTTCCTTTCCTTTCCTTTCCTTTCCTTTCCTTTTTTTTTCCTTACCTTTCCTTGCCTTTCCTATCCTTTCCTTTTCTTTCCCTTCCTTCCCTTATCTTTCCTTTTCTTTAATTTCATTCATCTTTTGAATAAAGTTAATCCATAACCGCTAGCTTCGCTTAATGTGTACCTGTAACCTTAGCCGCACCCATATCTGTAACTTCACCGTTGCCATAAACTTAACCGTAATCGTAATTTTATTTGAGTAAAGTTAATCCAACTGAATTTCAATGTATAGCCGTAGCCACAACCATAACCATTACTTTCATCACCAATTAGTATCGCTTAAACACCTAAGAGGTTATGGCCGTTGCGTATCAAAGTTCGCTAGTCATCCCTTTCTTCCGATAACTGACCCCAATTGGGAATACTAAGACAGACGAAGTCATCCTCTTCCTACTTTTCTATCTTAGGCCAGAGCTCTCTCTTCCTTTGCTGCTTAATTCGATGGGGAAATGTTATGGGCCGGTGCCTCCTTGGTTATTCGCCTAACATGACCTATTGAACTAAGGCTTATCTTGAGAACTATATTAAGGTGTTTTTCCATTCTTCTCTAATCAATTTTAAATTTCGTTTCTCTCTGTCTCTTTCCAGATCGCCTCCAGCTCCACACCACGCTGTCTGCGTCGTGCCGACTCGGGTGTACCCAATGAAGCGCTTACGCCGCGCAGTGAAACCACCTCCACCACAGAGAGCACCACATCACCGCCGGAGCGCGCACCGTCCGAATCATCGAGCGGTGTGCACTCGGGCGAGGAGCGTGATGTGGAGGTGGTCATACGGCCACGTGCTGCAAGTAAACCACCACCCAAACCACCGCAGCCACCCATACAAGAGGAACCCTACGGACGTTGCACCAACATGCGTATGTCAAGTTTTGGCGGTGACGCAACCACAACCACCACAAACGGGTTGGGCGGACGTGCCCTCAATAGCGCCACACTTCCACTAACACGTTCGGCGCCCGAGCAAAAATTCGATTATGCAAATCATTGCAGCACAATGCCACTACCAGCAGCTTGTCATAGTCAACAGCAGCAGGCGGCAGGTGCAGCACGTGGTAGTGGTAACTATGGTATGACCACATCAGCATATTCGATGCATTCACAACCACCGCTACCAGCACCACCACCACCGCTCAATAATGGTCTGAGCAGTTTTCGTACGCAATATGCGAACTCGGCGGTTGCAATGGCGGGTGCTAATGCGGCGCGCATGCCACAACAACCACAACAGCATCAGCAGTACTCACAACCGCAATCAACATCGCCGCCACCACCACCACCGCCAGCCGCCAGTCATACCACCCTGCCGAATGGTGTACGCTACTCGAATCCGCATTTTCTGAGACGTTTGCCGCATGTTACCAAAGCAGCTGAATCGCCATATGGACACTTGGGTTTGGGCGCTGGTCATCACACTTTCTCGAAATTGCTACAAGATCCCCTACAGCATAGTTTAGTCAATACAACAATACCCGAGGATCGTGACTCGGCCAACTATTCCATGTCCTCCGAAAATGACTGTGGTAATTTATATGCAACTTTTAACTAAGTGCAGTTCTGAACCAAAGATGGTGTGAATGGAAGGGAGGACGGAAGTGCCATAGTAACAGCTGCAAAACAATTGATAATATCATGAAAGTGAAGAAACGGTATAATTGGAGTACGAAGTTAGTAGTTATGGAAAAATATGTAAAGCTTTTCAAAAAAGGTAAAGCTTAGCAATTTTTTTAAGAGCTAAAGGCATAAGAGTTAGTATTTTTACAACAAGGAAAAAAAATATTTAAATGAAATCTATTGGAATCCTATTATTATAAAAAAATCTGAAAAACAGCTAAGAAATACTTAAAAGCGAATTTTAGTGTGAGGTTAGGTACATGCCGGAGCTTTGGAGAGCTTGCTGAGAATTAGGTGGCATCCTTATTTAGAACTGCGACAAAAATACTGCTCACTTCATAGCATTATGGGGACATCGTTGCAAAAAAAAAATGTAAATTGGTGGCAACCCGCTGAAAATATCCGAAGTGGCAACGCTTCAAAATAAGAACTCGAAACGTCTTATATTAATAACTTTCATTTGATTTTCTTAATGGCATATCTTATTGCATAAAAAATTAGATCGGTGGCAACTCTATAAAAAAGTGTAAGTGGCAACACCTATTTCGAAGATCATCACAACTTGTCAAGTCTTAAAAATAGATACATACATTAGAGCGTATCATCAAAAAAAATTCGGCCGTACCTCCCCTCATATGAAGTGTTTTTGAAAATCATTTAAAAAATTTTTTTTTCTGGCAACCCTAGCTGTCGCCCAATTGCTTTTTTCTTCATATCTTCGGCATTTATTATCGGATTTTAAAGTGTGATACCACAACGTACCTCCCCTCATATGCAGTGTTTTACAAAAACATTTAAAAAAGTTGTATTTTTTTCTGGCAACCCTAGAAGTCGCCCAATTGCATTTTTCTTCATATCTTCGGCATTTTTTGTCGGATTTTAAAGTGTGGACCACAACGAAACGCATGAGCTCAATGAACTTTCTTGAGAAAAAACCTCCTTTTTGAGACGAAAACATTGATGAGTCAAACTTTAAAATCCGACAACAAATGCCAAAGATTTGAAGAATAATGTAATTGGGCGACATCTAGGGTTGCCACAAAAAAAAAATTTTAAATGTTTTTCAAAAACACTTCTATGAGATAGATATATTTTTGTTAAGAAATGAAAAGAGATGAAATCTCGGGAACCGAGTGTTGCCACTTGGGGTGGTTTACAGAGTTGCCACATATCTTACTCTTTTTTAATATTGAGCTAGATATGCCATTACAGGTATGAAATGTATTTTCGGCGGCATACCAACTAAAATATTTTCAAGTAGCGTTGCCACCTTACCGCAGTACATTTGTATAATTGTATATATCGAGAACCGATTGACCGATTTCGATGAAATTTGGCATAGAGATACTATGCTTGATTCTAAGACTTCCCACTTGGGTGTTACCACTTGAGGTGGCTTACAGAGTTGCCACCTATCTCTTTTTTTTAATATTGAGCAAGATATGCCATTATAGGTATGAAATGAAAGGTATTTTCGGCGACATACCAACTAAAATATTTTCAAGTAGGGTTACCGCCCAGGGTTGCCATTTTACCATATTGTATTTGTATATTTTGGGGTAATTTTGGGATCATATCTGGATTATTTCAGGATCATTTTGAGATCCTTTTGCGATCATTTAGGGGTCATTTTGGTATCATATCTGGATTATTTTTCGATCATTTTGGGATAATTTTGGGACTATTTTGGGTTCAAGTTAGGCTATTTTTGTGGTCATTTTCGGATCATTTTTGGATCATTTTGGGGCCATTTTGGGATCATTTTAGGATAACTTTGGGATCAGTTTGGGATCATTTTGGATCGCTTGCCCGATTTTGATGCAATATGGCATAGAGATAGTATGCTTGATTTTAATACTTTCCACTTGTTTGTTGCCACTTAAGCCTGTTTAGAAGGTTGCCACCTATGTCTTTTTTTAAATTGAGCAGGGTATGTCAATACGTGTATCAAATCAAAGGTACTTGCAGCCGCATAACAACCTTAAAATGAGTTGGTTTGATATTTTTTGGATTAGGTGGCAACCCTCGTTGAGAATAATGCCTAGAAATATTTTTGTTGGAATATAATGCGTTTGATAGCCTTAGTGGTATCTCAAATTTTTTATTTAGGTAGATGGGCGTGTGAGTTCTGAAAGGCTGCATACTTTTAGGCATCCGATTTCCATACGAACTCTCTGTCGCCATGGCTAGATCACTTTCTACAAAGTGAAAAAACAATAACCCAAAAGTGCTCAAAAGTCGAATAGCTTTAAAGATAACGTATAAGAATGCAGAAACTCACCAATCATGCATGCTCTCAATATCTCCAAAGTTGTTCGCTTCAAAGTAGCACCCACATTAAAGATTTCCGTTTCACTATTCGGATTATCGAGAACCTACTGTATATGAAAAAAGTTAAATAAAAAAATACATAACTAAAAATTTATCATAAGAACAATAATAATCATGCCATGGTGGCAAACGCATTTCACCCCGCCTAAATATTGTACTATAAACTATTCATAATGAATAACAATTAAGATTAGACTATTTTTTGTATTAATAAAATGCATTTTAAGTTTATATAATAAATAAAATTTAAAACAAGGAACGATACTAATATTTATAAAAATTAGAGAATGGAATTATGTGAAAAAATAAGCGCCTAAAAGTATGTGCCTTCAAATATGATGTGCTTCAGATATGATGGTACATACTTTTAGACGCATATTTTTTTATACAAACCAAATTCTGATAATAATTGTATAAGTTAAAGAAACTTTCATGTGAAATTGTGAACAAAAAAAAAAAAACAAAGAACAAAAAGCAGCAAAACGCAATCTAAAGTAAATATTTCATATCTTCAAACCAGTCAACTCATTGCTTGTGCATACATTTAGGCGTCATAGCGTACACACAGACACACTCATACAAACATACAAATATTGTTCGCTACTTATTGTATACTAATTTCATAAAATATACTAAATATATTTACAATGCATAAAAATAAGTAAGAAAAAAAGAAAAGCAAGAAAAAAATAAAAATACATACTTACATAAATATATTTATGTACAATCGATGTAAGTTTATCATAGAAAAACGAAAACATAAATATAATTAATATTTATCAAATTTATTTGAATGGCTGCTTTTAAATGTTAATGCGCATTAGTCAATAAAAATTAATCGCAACACAACTAAATATAAATTAATTATAAACTAAGTACATACATACATATTTATGATGATAATTTGCATTATCAGTTCAATAACTCGCATATTTTTTTAAACAAAAAAAATATTTATAAATTATACATATTAGCAGAGATAAGCTTAGATAAGTAAGTGAAAACAGAAATATCAGAAGTTATTTACATAAATACCAAAAATGTGCAAGAACTTTTTATATGTACTTATGTATGCATTTTATTGGCTGTATGTGTGAATATGTGCCCTCCCACCCAACTGGGGGTGAAATTCTGGATAAACAGTTAATCGCGCGTTCGCGAAAAGTCTTCAAAAAGTGGTTAATTTTGTTCCGAGAGATTCAATTTCAACCATGTTGCAATTGCTTCTTTGTGTGCATGTGTCTGTAAGGCTGTATACTTTTAGGCGCTGTTGCTTTTTATGCAAATTCTATAAATAAGCGTTAGTGTTGGTATGCAGGGGGTGAAATTCCTCAAGCGAACCATCTTAAAATTTCATCGCTTCGATTTTTATGAAATTTAGTGAAAGTGATCTACTATTTAGAATAAAATATCACTAAAGGCCGCGTATAGTTATTGAATGGTTACCGAGATATACAGATTTGAATTCGCAATTATTTTTTGTGTAAGCCTTTTTTCTTTAAATTAGAAATCATGTAACTGACGTGCTAAGAAGGAACATGGAAACCATTTTCTAAATCATTTTTTCCGTCCTTTTCAAAATAAATTAAAAATAAAAATTTTATTGAAATTTTTTAGTAAAAAATTTATAAAAAATAGTTGGGGTAGGTATTCTCTTATAATAATTTTTTATATTAATTTTTTCCATACTTTTCGAATACAAATTTAAAAAAATTTTATTGAAGTTTTTTATTAAAAATTTTATAAAAAAAAAAGTTTGGGTAGGTATTCTCTCTAAAATTGTTTTATAAAAGAATTTTTCTAAAGAATTTTTTCCGTTCATTTCAAATATAAAAATTTAAAAAAAATTTATTGAAAATTTTTAGTAAAACTTTTATAAAAAAAATGGGATAGGTATTCCATCTAAATTGTTTTTATAAGAAGGATTTTTCTCAAGAATTTTTCTAAAGAATTTTTTCTGTCCTTTTCGAATATAAATTAAAAAAAAAAATTTCATTGCAAATTTTTAGTAAAGATTTCATAAAAAAAATTGGGGTCGGTAAGTATTACCTATACATTTTTTGTATAAAAAGAATTTTTCTAAAGAATTTTTTTCTTTTCGAATATAAATTTTTTTATAAAAAAGAAACACAATAAAATAACACACTATTGTCAAAATTATTTTCCAAGCAACATCAGCATGAACAAAAAACACACCTATTTTGTTGTTGCTGAATAAAATTTTGACAATATTCTAGGAAATGGTTCTTATTTTTTTTTCAAATTTGGACATTTTTAATCATTTTTTTTTTATTTTAATTTAAAGCTAAATCTTTTTCCTTTAAAGTGATAACATTTCATTAATATACTTCTCAAATTTCCTTAATGAATCTTTATCTTAAACAAAAAAAGCAAATTTCCGACACCATATCAAATTGGAAAATAAAAAAAAATTTGTTAAATCCCTAAATTAATTGCATTTCATGGTGAGTTTTATGTAATTTTTTAAGATAAAAATTCATTAAAGAAATTCACGTCAAGTCCATTACAAAAAGGTATCATTAAATAAAAATTAAAAAAAAAAATATATATTAAAAATGTCCAATTTTGAAAAAAAAGTTGTAAAAAAGGGTTTTTATAAATTATTAAATAAATAATTTTTTCAATAAATTTTTTTTTAAATTTTATTCAAAAAGAATGGAAAAAATACTTAGGAAAACGGTTTCCATGTTCTTTCTTAGCACGTCACACAAAAAAATTGAGAACTCAACCACGTATATCTCGGTAACCATCCAATATTTATACGTGACCTTTAGTTACCTTTTTTAATACATAGCAGATCACTTTCACAAAATTTCATTAAAATTGCAGCGTTGAAATTTTTAGGTGGTCCGCTTGACGAATATCATCCAATAGGTGACATCCGATGGGATTTCACATGAACACTTTAGATCAAAAGCTGAAACAGCAGAAGATGAGAGCGCGCTTTTTTTATTTCACCTTCCGCGATCTTCGGATGACAGATAGCGGATGATTCCTTGACAAAGCGACCATTTATTGGAATCAACCACTTTTCGCTCTGAAAGTTAATTCTGGGTTTTATAAGGCAAAACGTTCCCAAAATCTCATACAGGGCTCTAGCAAAGTCCAAATATTTCTTAGCTGATTTTTTGAGTCCTCATAGATCTTTGCTGGGTGCTTGGTCAATGGCGATCTTTCTGGTACCTGTATAGCTCGCCCTGAAGCGTTGAATACATTCAGAACTTCGGTTTACCGTAAGTTTAGAATAGAATAGGAGAGTTGTGCTGCCTCTACCCTTGTCCTTTTATACTTTTATTGATAGAGCATGAAAAAATGTTGCATACTTCAAGGCGCCAAATTTTATATTTGTTTAATCTACCTAACCATTGACGTTCTTTTTATAAAGATTTTATCCGTGGACTGTCCTTAGTAAAACTTTGCAAAGAACATTTTTCTAGAGCATTTCTAAGGCTTAATAGAAGATCACCCTGTTTCAAACTAATTTAAAAAGACCCCTATTTCAGAATTGTTTCAAAAAATCCTGTCTTAGAATGTTTTTTTTAATAACGCTCTAAAATATAAAATAGTTTTAAAACAAACGTTCTTTGTATAAAGATTTTGACCGAGAGCTACCCTTAGCAAAATTTCCCAAAGAATATTTTTCCAGAGCATTTTAAAGGCTTATCACCAGGGTTGCCGAACATGGGCTTTTCCGACCAAAAACTGGTTGGATTTTTTTTTTTCATTTGGTAGGCTAGTAGGTAAGATTAGATTTTGGGAGGTTTTGCGAAAATAATAATATTTAACAACGGTAAAGCAATTTCTGAGCTGGATCACTCAAAATAGTGACAATAATTTTAGAAAACAAAAAACTTTGAGGATGGTTTTTCAATTTTGGGCCATGCATTTCGTCAGAGTACTTTGCAATGTACTCCAATGTTGTTACTCCTTGGAGTATATACTGTCAGAGCGATAGTGTCGTGATTTTTGTCGATAAGGCACTCACTATCAAAAAGCTGAAGGTGGTCCGATTAGGTATACAAAGGAATACTATTGAAGTACTCCAACATCAAAAAATTGGAACACATAATCCAACGATTTTTGCAGGGGTATAGTTCTAAAACATTTCCAAGTTATCAAAATTAGATTTACTTCTTTTATGGGTACAATTTCGTTGGTTTCAAACCAGAACAAACTCAGTTTCCCACATTTCACACGACATCAGCCGCTGGTTTCGAAATAGTGAAAATCTAGTCACTATCACACTAGTTCTTATTAGCCCCTTTATCTCTAGTTCTGAATCTAAAATTGGTCTCACTAGTGACTGACTTCACTGCAGGGTATGACCACATTTTTTATATAAAAAGGGATTTTGTTAGTCGTATGGTAGGTTAGGGATGGATTGCCTACCAAATTTTGGTAGGAAAAAATTGGTCTGCGGCAGCCCTGGTACTGATATTCATACACACACACATGCATACATCATTTAGTAAAATATATAGTAAGCTTTTAGGCGTCATTCGATTGATTAATGCTAATCACGATGCAAATTAAGCCGGCACGAATCGCGGAGGAGTTTTTAAAAAAGAACCCGCTTTAATTGGTGGTTGAACAAAATCTGCCAATCTTTATTGATTAACTTCCTTATATAACTTTTACAGTTTACTTCTTATGTTTAAGCTTAGCTTATTCTGTATCTTAATTCTATGGAAGTCGGACCATAGGTGTTAGCTGATGGCCGCTCCGTTAATGCAAAGGTGCCAATGACATGCTGGCACATTTGCCTAATTGATCGAATAACTATATCCTGTTTATATTATGGCTAAGTGGTATTGTGGCGGTCATTGTGTCAAAGACATATTTGACACATGTCGCTAAGTGGTTCAGTGGAGCAATACTTGTTTATTTAATGGGTAAGTGCCCTATGTGAATGGTGACGTTAACTTGCATACATATTTTTATTTATGTAAATGCAAAAAAAATGCTATCAGCATCAAATATCATTAAGTGTAAGTAAATATATTTAAATAAAAATAGTCATAATAATATTAACATATAAGAGAAAAACATAAAAAAGAGCTTGGTTGTAATCTATAAAATTTAGTTAAAAGATATATCCTTCGATTTCCTTTGCCGAAATATACAAATATACATACAAGTACATATGTACTTACTATTTAAATATTTTAAGCCTCCAAAAAGATAAACTTTTTATAAAAATAAAACAAACATACATACATACACATGCATATTATGTATGTACTGTGTATCTATCTAAGCCATCAGTATTCTAGCTAATTCGGTATGTGCGTGACAAAAGTTGCTTAATAAACTGGACTAAGTTAACACATTTGATGTCTATTAAAAAAAAAAACGCATTCAAGACTTATTCAAAAACTATTGTAAAGAAAACCTTTCCAAATATTTGTGGCAACTAATAAACCTACTTATATATAAATAAACAATTTATTGGAGTTTTTTATTTAGTTACTGGCAGATAGATTGCCGTTATTTTGTCTGATAAACTTTTTGAATACCACGCCACCTAGCGGCCTCCTTTTTTGTAACGGAGTTTTTGATTACATATCAATTATACGCGTCAAAAGCGAAGCTTGCAGAAACATATCGACTTCAGTGCCACCTAGCGGGAAAAAATATTTTCTATGTCAAGAGGTCTTGTCTAAAGAATAAACTGTCAAAATTTCCCAGAAGTCCGGTAATTTTTAAAACGAAAGATATATGTAGGTTAGGTTAGGTTCAAGTGGCTGCCGCAGAGGCACACTTAGGCCAGTTTTGAAAGGCCCGTTGTGATACCACCAACACTAGGAAAGTCAGTCCCGGGACCCGGCCATATGGAAAATCCCTGAGTTGTTGGGATTTTCCACATAGCGGAATCCCGGGACTGACATTCTCAAACCGACACCGTTACTCCTCCTCGAACTACTTAGATGACTTTATGAAGGCCATCAAGTCCTTTATGTCCAGTTCCGCCATCTGGCGTAGGCTATCCAGGAAGGGAACTCTGTTAAAGCGCGTTCTCGCGCCACTTAAAGCCGGGCAGTTGCAAATGAGGTGCTTCACCGTTTCCTCTTCCTCATCATCTTTGCAGCTCCTACAGCATCGTCGGTAGGGCACACCTAGCCTTTCTGCGTGCTTACCAATAAGGCAGTGCCCAGTTAAAACACCTATTAATGTGGAGATTTTTCTCCTTCTTAGGGCGGATTTCTCAACTAGCTGTCAACTTAACGCTCACTTTAAATTTTATCGGGCAGTTCATCCTCCTATTAAATAAAGGGCAAATGAACTGGCTTTTAAACTGACAGTGAATTGACAGTGAACTTTGACGTTAACAGGCAGTCGAGAAATCTGGAGTGTTGCCAATGGCTCTTTTTTCAAATTTGGAGCTATCAAGAAGGACCTTTTATGGCACCAAATACTTCGCTTCCTCCTCGGTCACTGCCAAACAGATCATTGTCGCCTCTACCAGTCATGCAGCTTTACAAATTCTACACGTTCAGAGCTTCCAGCCTACTTTCCAACTAAGCATCCGTCTTGTGCCTAGAAGGAGCTTGACTCTATAGTTAGTGGCCTCCCTTTCCTAAGCCTTTCGCCGTTCAACATTGCGCCAGTGTGATACATGCCGCAGAAGGAAATCCTCTTCTTCGGAGAAGCTAGATTTTCGAGTTCGAATTATTCGATCAAAACATGCCAACGCGAGCTGTGCGCCACATTTTGGTGAGGTGAAACCCTGAAGAGACGAACTAACCGTTTTAGTTTTATTGCATTTCCTCCTGCCTAGCCGGCAGGTTCATACCACAAATCATCATCAATCTCGACAATCAACAACCGTCTTTTTCGTCCCCCTGGATTATATTTATTGAAATCCCGGGATGCATACCGAGGTCAAAGTGCGTATTTTGATAGATCTCCCGACCTTCGTGGATGTTATATGAGAAAATCCCGAAAAATCCCGGGACCCTGGGATTGTCATTCAACAAGCTTGGGGATTCGATGTATTAATCGTTCTGCAGATACAGTTCGTCAGCGTGACGTACGTCAAAATTTAGAACGAATTCTATTTTGCCGCATCCATGTTGCGGTTGTTGGTGTTGCTGTTGTTGTTGTAGCGAAGACTCGCCCTACCCAAACTTGTACTTTTCCTTAACCTAAATTGTCATCAATATCTTCTAACGAAAGTCCTAGGAAACGATCAGCTTCAACAGGGTTGGACCAGAGAGAGATGGGTGTTAGTAGAGTGATGAAGCTCCGTGACCTGGCGTAGGCTAACCAGGAAGGGAACTCCCAAAAAGGGCATTCTCGCGCCACTTAAAGCCGGGCAGTTGCAGATGAGGTGCTCCACCGTTTCCTCCTCCTCATCATCCTTACAACTCCTACAGCATCGTCGGTAGGGCACACCTACCGATCGGGTCGATTTTTCCAACCAGTAATTCGATCGATGCTGTTGTTGTAGCGAGGTGTAGCCCTGCCTAAATGTCAGACAGGGTCACGCCGAGTGTATTGCTCTTGGCCGGGTCGATATAAGAAAACGGCCCGGGTCGTTTCGGCACGATGGGC
This sequence comes from Campiglossa producta, assembly GCA_964058755.1. Classification (NCBI taxonomy): domain Eukaryota; kingdom Metazoa; phylum Arthropoda; class Insecta; order Diptera; family Tephritidae; genus Campiglossa; species Campiglossa producta. Next base: position 158,006,960 of record CAXKVI010000001.1, read on the forward strand.
ACAGCACAAATACTGGTACCGTTCTCGTAGAACCGGCAATACAAGAAACTAGCCATGTAGGCCATGTAGGTCATTTAGCGTTACCCAGGGTGCACCAACGGGGAGGTGACCTACTCTTACACCCTCGATCGATCTTCACCTTGTATTTAAGGGTTGAACACAAGTGGTTCGATAAAAATCGACCCGTGTAAATGAGCCTTTACGGTTACGGTTTCGGTTTCAGTCCTTTGTCCTGAGGGATGCGTTGTGCAAGGCTTGCAATTTTGTCCATGTCAATGGACTAATTCCCATGACAGCTAGGTCTACGTGGACATATTGGCTATACAAGCCTAGTTATGTTACCACAACAATAACAACAATGAACCAATCGACGATTGGCAATCGTATATGACGGAACACTTTTTAGACCTCCTCGCGTGTTAAACCCAATGAACATCCTCCCATCATATGGTTTCTTCTTCTTCCTTGAAAATCCAATCGTAGCTGTCAAATTGCTTATGTTGTTGCTTTGTCTGACATGTTCAGCTACAAGGAGTGTGTGCGTGTGTGTAGATCTGAATTCGCCCGAACTCACCTGTATGAATTCGCCTTGAGCTAGACAAAGGAAGAATTATTCTAAAGCAACAATCAAGATCTAGGCATTTTTCCCCTACGTTTTCTTTTACTCGAATCTGAGCTTACGTTTATTGCGTTAATGCGTTCGCATATAGCTGTAATGTATCTGCATTGCAACTCTGTGGTTTTTTTGTCTTTCCTCCTTTGCCAGCATTTTCTATAGTTTTTGACAACTTGTTTGTGAAAAAATGCAATTTGTGAAAGGACTTTGCGTTTGCGCTGTTTATTAACAATTAAATAAATTTAAATTGAAATAAAATAGCCGCTAGATAGTATGTTGAGGTGGTGCTGCAAAAATTTAAGTGAAAATTGCTTTTCCAAACGATTTATTTGTTAGTTAGGCTAACGAAAATCTGAAGGACGCCAAAGCAACGAAAAGATGAGAAAAACTAAAGTTTTTGATTTAAATGTTGACTAAATAAACTTATATTAATTAATAAAAGTGCAACATGTATACTTTATAAACTGGCCATCATTAGAAACACAGTATTTGAATGAAAAGAGTTTGGGAGTGCTTCAAATTCCCTCAGGAATGTGACAGATTTCATCAAAGAAAAAATAAAACTGGTTCTTTGGCAGCTCCTCCTGCGTTCGGCTGGTGCTCCGCAATGGGCAATACAACAAATAAATCGACATATAACACGTAAACGCATTAGCTTGTGTGTTGCAACAACAACGCAGCCGCAAAGAGTTATTAAAATGTACACACGAATATGTATGTCGATATGTTTATATGGATGTAATTAAAACAAAGCCTGCGCCTTTCGTATACTGGCCGTGTGTAAGAAGCGTGTCAAACATTATTATATGAATCAGTGCAAATGTGAGTTCTGCGCATGCGCAAGTTTTGTTTGTGTTAGTGAATTGTAGTAGCGCGTTTAAAAAAATATATCAAAGGGCTCAAAAAGGGTCACTATCCCCATTACACAAATTGTGCATAGTTTTAGTTATAAAATCTTTGATTAGTCGATTAAATAATGAAAATACCAAAATAGTAAATCACAAAATAAATAAATAAAAATGTTCGTATTTGTTGTTTAAAAAATAATAATAAGCTACAGAGAATTTTTTCATTTGGTAAAATAATGTCATATCCGCTACCTTGGGTATTTTTGGCATGGTTTAATGTTAATTAGTGAAAGGAGTGATAAGAAAAACGAAGTGAATTTATTTACATTTTGTTCAAGTATGCATTTATTTATGCCCCTTTGTTTACAAAAGTTTAACGACATCCTTGAGATTTTGTCTCCTTCTCTCATGGTATATCTGTACTGTAATGTTTGACACGCTTCACTGTTCGGTATTATCTATATAGAAGTATTACATACATATATGTAATACTTCTATATAGATAACACCGAACAGTGAAGCGTGTCAAACATTACAGTACAGATATACCATGAGAGAAGGAGACAAAATCTCAAGGATGTCGTTAAACTTTTGTAAACAAAGGGGCATAAATAAATGCATACTTGAACAAAATGTAAATAAATTCACTTCGTTTTTCTTATCACTCCTTTCACTAATTAACATTAAACCATGCCAAAAATACCCAAGGTAGCGGATATGACATTATTTTACCAAATGAAAAAATTCTCTGTAGCTTATTATTATTTTTTAAACAACAAATACGAACATTTTTATTTATTTATTTTGCGATTTACTATTTTGGTATTTTCATTATTTAATCGACTAATCAAAGATTTTATAACTAAAACTATGCACAATTTGTGTAATGGGGATAGTGACCCTTTTTGAGCCCTTTGATATTTTTTTTTAAACGCGCTACTACAATTCACTAACACAAACAAAACTTGCGCATGCGCAGAACTCACATTTGCACTGATTCATATAATAATGTTTGACACGCTTCTTACACACGGCCAGTATACGAAAGGCGCAGGCTTTGATTACATATATGAATTAAAATAGTTAAAGACAAAGTGCAAAAACAAGTGTGTAGGCCGCAACCAAGGTGGCATTGTATCTACTTAATCGCTCTACCATGATGGGTGTGTGACAAAAACTTGATTTTTTACAAGTCTTAACTTGGCGTTATAAACAGAACAAAAGTGGTGATGAAAAGAGTTCGGATTCTTAATTAATTTTATTGGAGTAATTTGATACTGCGTCTGCGTGCAATATTAACAAGTTTGCTAATTAGGCACTGAATCATTTGTGCTACTAAAGAAGTCAGAGGCTATTCATTTTTTTGGTCAGGCTGACCCGCCGTCGTTTTCTTATTTATTCAAACGGTTATAAAAAACAGGTTAGTAAATTAATTTAACACGTAAACTGCCCATAATGAGATCTGCTTTGTCCACACTTGAGGGAAAATTGCCAGGAAAAGTAGACATTATTATTTTAGCTTTGAACAACCAGATGAACCTGTTGTTGTTGTTGTAGCGAGGTGTAGCCCTGCCTAAATGTCAGACAGGGTCACCTTTGTCTTCACAAATATTTAGAAAGATTATCCGGCTGGCCTGGACACAAGGTCGTAGGTACACAGTAATTGTAGGAGATGAGAAAGCAGTTAGCATGCCCATTTTTGTTTTAGTTGTTTTAATGACGGGGAACCCTGTCTAATTGTAATACCTTCCCGCCCATAAATGGAAGCAGTTGGGATACATGCCATATGTAAATCTCGCCAGAATCATTTCAAGCATCCGCAGAGTGATACTGTAGGCTCAGAAGTCTCCTGGATAAACTTGAAATCTGCTCCCGTATTCTCTGTAGCTTCTGCGAATCAATTGCTGCGCCATTACGAGGAGCAGACACAGCATCCTCAGCTCACATAACCCCGACAGTAATATTCTCATTGTGGCCAGATACAAACCTTGAGGTTCCGAAGAAGCTTGCCATGGCTGATGTATTGTGAAGATGGCACCATAGGCCTACAGGTCGCAGCGCATTACCCCAATATTAATTCTATTAAATTCTAGGATATGAATTCCTAGTATCGAACACTACCCTATAAAGTTAGACCTACCAAAGTTAAACTGAAACAAATATGTTAGTTACGCCGCAGGTATATGGACTCGGTATGTTCTGGTACGAGCGTACGAGCACCATAACATACCTGCTCGAGTGTTCCTGGAGCGATTTAGTATGAGTGGTGAAACATTATAGGGCATCTCACCACCACCTTCTGTTGTAAACGAAAACAAGGTTGGTAATGAGAGGTGGGAGACATTATTATCGCGGATCAACATCAAATTGCACGCTATTACTTTTTGTGTACTTTATTCGCCTCTTACGGTGTCTTTGTTGCTTTTGGTGGTGTTGTTAGCAGTACTTCGCCCTGCCTAGAGTGCATGATCATTCCGAAGATCATTATCAAGCTTCAAATTAGTAGGGCCGCTGACTCCTACACACCCAACAGAATGCAGTTCATTTAAAATTGCGTTTCCTTGAATTTTTCGATGCCCTGGCTCCTATTTTAAAGAAAGGATATGTCAAGTCGCCAGTTTCATGGTCCACCCTCGACAACTGAGCGGTCTCGTTCGATGGTATCGAGACTCAAGTTACGATTGATGTCCCCACACAGTGATTCCCTGCATAACATATATTGCAAAACAATCGCTGAATCCTGATACTCATAGATGAGGACCTAGCCTAGGGTGTTGTCAAGATTCCCACTCGGATGACGACTTAGATAAGCCAGTGAATACTAAAAATGTCGAGTTTCTGAGTGAATTCCCCATGTTTCCATTCGAAGGAAAGATAATCAGTATTATCAAAACAAAATCTAATTGATCAAAACAGGGCTTTTTCATAATCCCTCTATCCATCTACTTCCATAAATGCAGCTACAACTTGAATAGTTCCTTTGCCGAACAAGTTGCTCGTCTTCAAGAAGTCTGCTAGGATTTCGTGATTTAGCAGGCACTGCGGGGAGATCATTAACACTCACATTTGCCCCCACTCAATCTCAATGTGAAAAAATGTCCTCCTCTGAGACTCTTAATGGGAGTCTATGTTTTAAACAAGTTCTTGCTAACATTTATAATAACTTTTATACCTTTTGCAGTTTCCACAATTATGCATCATCATCATCCACTCTCGCCGCCACAACCTACCAGCAGCACACCAGCAACCAGCAATAATCCAACATCGTCTACTCTACCCAATGGCGGAGGCAACACTAGTGCAGTCGGTCCGGGCGCTGCTAATGGCGCTTCGACTAGTACCGGCGCTTCACATGTGCAGCAACGGCGTCGTAAAAAACGTCCAAATTATGGTACGCGCACAGTAGAAGTACGCCGTGGTTATAATGGTTTTGGTTTTACCATATCGGGACAACAACCTTGCAGACTCTCATGTATAGTTGCCAACTCACCAGCCGATCAAGCTGGACTGCGTGCAGGAGATTTTCTAATTTCTGTTAATGGATTAAACGTATCCAAATTGCCACACGAGACTGTGGTACAATTAATTGGCAACTCATTCGGTAGCATACGCATGCAAATTGCTGAGAATTATTACTCCGACAGTTCAGATGAAGAGAATGCAGCATTGATGTTGCAACAACAAACAACTGTGACAGGTTTGAATGGTGTGTTAAACAGCCAATTGGGTTTATGTACGGGTGGCGCACGCGCTAAGCCACGCTTTCTACATCACAAAGCTAAGATGCATCGCCTGCGCAACTCGCCGCAAAAAAAGAGGAGTATAAGTTTGCAACAGCAACAACAAATGGCGCGTGCCGAACAGCTATCGAAATGTGTTTCAGCACTCAAGCCAATGGAACTGCAAAAACTTAGACCACTCATTGAAGATTTGCCGATGCCAACAAGTGGTGCAGCGTATGTAGGAGGAGCACCAGCAAAACAGGCTGGCGCTACAGCTGCCGCCAACTCAGCCGCTGATCTGGCTAACGTAAATGCTATGGCGCGCGCACCAGCCGCTGCTTTGGAGTATCGCGCAATTGTTGGCTATTTGGGTACCATAGAAATGCCGAAACAGATTTCTCATAGCTCCAAGCTGCAAACGGTACGCTCATGCATACGCAAACTGCGTCAGGAGAAGCGTCAGCCAAATATGGTGTTAATGACTATACTACCCGATTGCTTGCGTCTACAAGCAGCTAATGGCAACACGCTTGCTAGTTATGCTTCGGAGCGCTTAAACTATGTCAGCTCATCATCAGAGAGTGAGAATCGTTTTTTCGGTTTAGTAACAAGCGCCGTACACACATCGCAAATGGATGAAGAGGATGAAGATGAGGATCAAATGGATGTGGGTGGCGCTGCTGTCGCTAGGAATAACAATAATGCTCAAATCAGCATCTCGAATAGCTGTCATGTATTTGTAATAGATACCAAGTTGTGCGAGCATCAAGCGCATGTACCACGCGCAGCCGAATTTCGCATACATTGCACGCGTGATCCCATCTCGAGTTTGTGTCTAGAGTTTCCGAATAACTCAGAATATGTGGTAAATCTTATACGCAGCATGTATACAATGCGTATAATGCCACCAATTGCACGCAATTATGCCGCCGCCGCCGATATGATGAATGGTAATGCAAGAGGTGGCGCCGATGGGCACGCGGCTGCCGCTCATTCACCACAACCAAGTAATCACAGCGAAATCTCGACAACCACTTCGAACTCAGATTCTGGCATTGGTTTCCACAATGATTGTAATAATATTTCCGATCGCATATTGGTTGTAGATTTTCCGGGCGCGCCTGATTTGCGCATGCGCCCTCTGGGACCACGTCCTATTGGTATATTTAATAATTTCGAGCATGTTGCTGCGGATAAACGTCCACCTATGCGTGCTATGCCTGAAGCGCGCACGCCACCACAAAGTGCAGCAGCTTCCAACAACAACCACTTGCATGCTCAGCTAACACGTCCAAATTTGTTGGCAAATTTTAATCTCATTAAAAGTCCTGCAAACGCTCTACAGTCAACGCGCTCTTGTGACGATGTGTTAGCGCTCGTAGAACGTAGTGCCGATGATGGCGCATCAGCCGCTTTGGATCAGCAATCACTCGGCGTTTCATATGCATCTATGGATGATATTTCTTTACATTCAACTGCACCCTCAACCTCAGCCATAAGCTGTTCGGCTGCCGATGATCATCTTTTCTTACATCCTGCCGCTTGTATGCTTGCAATGCAACATCAAAAACAACGTCCAACTGCAAGTCAAGTGTATGCTTTGTTGCAGGATTGTCTATCGCGCGCACGTAATGCGCGCCAATCACTGTCACCACAGAAGAATGCGAATGTTGGACAAAGCAAGCAAGGTGCAACAAATAGCGTACCTGCTGGTACAGGTGCGTCCAGTAAACGTCACTCGCTTGGGTTTCAAGCTTCAGATGTTGCAGCGCCAGAAGCAGCACTCAACGCAAGCAATTTTGATGTAACTATTTGGAAGAGTTTGCAGGATTTGCGTGAAAATAATGCGAAGGATCAACCGCGGGTGGTTCGCTCACCAGATGGCATCAATAGTGAACCGGATTTAATGGTGAGTACAAAAATATACATTTTTTGGTTTTCCATCTCAGCCGTGGCTTTCCCCTTCCTCTGCTGCCGAATTGAAATTATTGACTCACTATCGAATGTGTACGGAAAAAAATGTTATCACCAGCCAATAACGTCATGATCCAATATATGACTGCGCAGATTTCGTTCATCCCAAAATATGTTGTTTTCGTTAGCGATGTTATCTTCCGGTGTCATCCCCATGCGTCAGCAATTGCGCTGAGTTTAATCGATAGGTCAGCCCCAAATTTGCTTACCAGACATAATCTTAAATGTATTTACGCGCGAGCACCACGAATTGAACTAGAATTTTCGGCAAAGTTGACAAGTTTGACCGCAGCAAAACAAAGTTGTATGAAATGTGTGAATCAACTTTAAATTAATACCGTAGCGGGAAATGTTGGAAAAGAGATCTAATAGAAAGACTATAGTCCCGAAATTACCAAGGTCTTTTGGGTGAGAGAATTCTAAGATTTCTTCTAGGATTGATTAACAAGTATAGATAAATAAGATAAGATCTGCTGAAAATGGAAGACTTTATTCGAATAACCTCCTGAAGAGTCCACTGGACCGAAATTGTTGCTATCAAAGATTTATCTCTCTGATGCTGACACCGTCCATGATTTAACGTCGTATTACAGTCCAAAGTAGAACCGTTTCCTTTTTCTTGCTGTATCGCGGAAGTGACAGCCGCATTTTTTGATCCCACCTTCGTCCTTTCCTTTACGGAGTTACGAACTCTCCATACTGTTATCCGTTAAACTCCTACCTGGCCCTACTAAACCCGGCATGTGGTGTGTCCTTCCAAACAGCAATCTTCCAAAAGCTAGATTACATGAAACTACGGCCTGTTCGATAGTACGATTTTGGAAGTCGAATAGTAGAAACTCTAGGCAGCAGATCATCAAAAGCCAGAATCTCGACAAGAACTTTAAGATAAGGCTCGACTCAAAAAATAACTACTGGCAGAAAGAGTAGATAGATATTAGATGGTGGATTGCACTGCGACCAATTGTCTATTAAGCCCTCATTTGACAACGCCTCTTCCAAGCCGACATTCTTCATTCGGCTGGACTCTCGCTCTATATTGACGGGTCAGAAAATAAGGTGTGGGAGAGCAACTAAAGGCCTCGCTAATAGTTCGTCTTCCAAACTCATCTAGAGAGTGCCTGTCGATTTCTCTCAGAAGAAGCTTAATTCCCACTCCGCAACTTTTAATGCCATCAGTAGTTGCTGCTGGAAACTTCTCACAGGAATCTTAAATGCAACGAGAGGATGGACGAACTAGTAACAGCAGGCAGTCGTAATGAACTCTTTAAAATATAGATAGTTATGGGAATAACACTTACTTAAAATAGCCTTTAACCGCCTAGGCGAATTTGGCCGTCCAAATTGGATCTCATTAGAATTTTGTTTTGTGGTGGGTCCCAAACCGTACGCACAACCCGTTTCTCGGGGAGTTGGATTTAAGTTACACGTTTATTAAGCGAGCCGCTTGATCGAAGACAGACGCCCGATTGCAGCCGCACCTCATGATGACAGACGCTGCTGTTGAAACAAACCTGACTATGCTAGATCCAAAGACACACCGGCCTCTTAGTTTTTTTAAAACCTTCGTGGCGCCTTGCTGTTCACGTCTTAGAACGTCCCGTGGCTCGCGACGCTCCGGCGTAGCGCTATCGCCTCCCCTTCGCAATATATCTATTGCTCAGCAAACATTGTGTGTTCCCAGTTGTAGCTCGCGCCCTAGCGCGCTAACACCTCACACAGCAGCTCATAGCTACTCCCTACGTAGCACATCTATAGATGTTGTGAGCACTGCTGAGCTACAACTCCCGCCCCAAAATATTCTCCTCCCCTCTAATTCTTCCGGTACCGGCACAAGTGTGAATCAAGGCCATCAGATCCTGGTCCCTCACACTATGTGCACTGTTTGTCGGCACAGAATATATGCGTCCAGAGTGCCATCGGTCAAGTGCAATATCTGCCTTGGCCAATGTCACCTGCGCATATGCTCAGGGCTCGCAAACAGAAATCTATGGACTGATGCGTATGTTGCGCCGTGTTGTCGAGCTGTGCAGCCCACATTGCCGACAAATTCTACCTCGTTTCCCAACGAGCGGAATTTGTCGCCTTCAGGACTGCGACGACGATCACGGACTAGCATATTACCTCCACGGCGAGCGCACCAGTCCCTGACTCCCAGAGTGACCATTGCCTCTCCCCCGCATTTCAAAATAATGCAATTAAACTGCAATGGTATAACTGGCAAGATTGTGGAGATCACCAGGTTTATGCAGCAAAACTCCATCAAAATTGCTGCAATCCAGGAGACTAAACTTGGCACCCACTCGGATCTCAGAGCGAGTGGTGGCTACCACATTCTCAGGCATGATCGTACGGACGGTGGGGGTGGTCTTGCGTTCATCATCCACCAAACCGTGCGGTATAGGGAATTTGCATTCAACACCGACCAAGAGGACATACCCTTAGAGCGACAGGGTATTGTCATTTCAGCTGGAGGTGTTGATCTCGAGCTGATAAACATCTACATACCTCCCGTCACCTGTTGTCCCAGAAGTTATCGCCCTGATTTAAGCGATTTCCTACGGGGCGATAACCGTGTCATTATGGGCGATTTTAATGCACACCATGACATGTGGCATTCACGCCATTCTGCTGACGGCAGAGGACGGGAAATAGCCGAGCAAATTGACGCTTCCACATTCTGCGCGGTGAACACGGACGCCCCCACGAGGATGGCAGTAAATTGCAGTAGCTCCCCGGACATAACAATTGTTAGTCCAGGTCTAATAAACTGCATAAACTGGCGCCCAATGGTGGCTTTGGCATCAGATCACCTGCCAATCATCCTGTCCGTTGATCGTGCCCCGGATTTCACCACCTCTGAGAAGAGATCCTACGTAAACTTCAGGAGGGCTGACTGGGTTGGCTTTACTGAGTTTACTGAGAGCTCCTTTGGTGCTCTTCCCATACCGACTGACGTACGCCAAGGTGAAAAGGAAATACGTAAGGTCATTAATTGAGCTGCAGCCCTTTTTATACCAGCTGGGAGAATACAGAATATACGGCCAAACTTCCCAACTGAAGCTGCAGCCCTGGCCAATGAACGTGACCATATACGTAGCATCGATCCCGCAGACCCACAGATCAGTGGTCTCAACGCGGAAATCAGACGGTTGGTAGATGAACACAAACATGCCAAATGGGAGGAGCATCTGAGGTCTTGTAACCTCTCTACCGGTGTTGGAAAATTATGGTCCACAGTCAAATCCCTGTCAAATTCGACGGGCCCACCAAAAAACGTAGACATCACCTTTGGTGATAAGACGTTTAGTGACCCGAAGAAAAGTGCAACGGCCTTTTGCCGACAGTTTGTACCACACCCTGCACAGGACAGGGACAGACGTAGGATTTTCAGGTGTGCGCATAAACACAAAAACAATGCCCCCGTTTCCATCACCGCTACAGAGGTTCGAGTGGCCATCAGGAAAGCCAAAAACTCTAAAGCTATGGGCCCTGACGACATAGCCATGGTGCATTTAAAACACATCGGCGAAGAGGGAGTAAAATACCTCACTACCGTCTTCAATTTGTCCCTGGCCACTTCTGTCATACCTGAAAAATGGAAACAGGCAGTCGTGGTCCCACTACTAAAGCCTGGCAAGCCAGCTAACGTAGGGGAGTCTTATCGTCCGATATCGCTCCTTTCGCCAGTAGTGAAGACATTGGAGGCGGTATTACTTCCTCTTTATACATCAAAGTTGAGGTTAGCCGAGCACCAACATGGCTTTAGAAAAATACGGAGCACAACATCTGCTCTAAATGCCATTAACACTCAGATAACTGACGGACTCAACCAGAAAAGCCCTCATCACAGGACGGTTCTAGTTGCTCTTGACCTGTCTCAAGCTTTTGACACAGTAAATCATGGACAACTGGTATCCGATTTGGAAGATTCATCGCTCCCCCCCTGTCTTAAGCGTTGGTCCGCCAATTATCTGAGTGGTCGTCAATCGTCTGTAGTTTTCAGAAACAAAAAATCAAAACCGAGAAAGATTAAACAAGGGGTACCGCAGGGTGGTGTCCTTTCCCCGCTTCTGTTTAATCTTTATATTTCGAGGCTTCCTTCCCCACCAGATGGAGTCTCGATTGTCTCTTACGCAGACGATTGTACGATCCTGGCTACTGGCACTTCCGTTGATGAGCTATGCTCCAGGATCAATGGTTATCTCCCCTCTCTTGTTGAGTTTTTCACTGCCCGGAGCCTGACATTGTCGCCAACGAAGTCCTCGGCGACACTATTCACGACCTGGACGGCGCAAGTTGGCATGGAGTTAGAAATCTACGTAGGCGATCAAAAATTACCTACTGTCTCTCACCCCAAAACCTTAGGGGTAACTTTCGACCCCATGCACAAATTCGCTGCTCATTCAACCGCAATTGTCTCTAAGCTACAAAGCCGCAACAAAATTCTCAAGTCGCTAGCCGGCAGCACTTGGGGTAAAGACAAAGAAACGTTGCTGGCAACCTATAAAGCAATTGGTCGGCCGATCCTGAATTACGCGTCGCCGATATGGTCGCCGGGGCTTGCTGAGGTTCATTGGAAAAGACTGCAGGCCTGCCAAAATACCGCACTCAGAACCGCCACGGGATGCGTCCTTATGTCTCCAAAACATCATTTACATCATGAGGTGGAAATGCTCCCAGTTTTGGAGCACAATGAAATGCTAAACAAGCAGTACCTGTTGAACTGTTGCAAACCACAACATCCCAACAGACTACTGCTTGAGTATGAGCCACCTCCTAGGACCGTAAGGGCACATCTACGTGAGCATTTTGATGAGATCCGGCACCTCACACTTTCGCCGTTTGATCCAAAGGTACATACGCAGGCCCTGAAGCACATCCATGACACGTCCGTTGCGTATTATGTCTCGCTCTGTCCACTGAACGCCGTTTTGCACGCCAAACCACCTCGCGTCGCGGCTGAGGAGCGTCATCTTCCTCGAGAGACAAGGGTCACTCTGGCTCAATTACGCTCTGGATACTGTAGCAGGTTAAACTCCTACTTATCCAGACTAGACCTTGACGTGCCGAATGAATGTCCGGCATGCGGCTCGTCACCCCATAATACCAACCATTTATTTATCTGCTCTTCGGAGCCCACTCTTCTAACACCCATCTCCCTCTGGTCCAACCCTGTTGAAACTGCAAGTTTCCTAGGACTCCCGTTAGAAGAAATTGATGACAGTTTAGGTTAAGGAAAAGTACACGCTGGGCAGGGCTACGCTTCGTTACAACAACAACAACAACAACAACAACAACATGCTACGACAAAAGGAGAACAGTTAATCTGCTCAACAGGTCGCTGAAAAAAATCGTTGGAATTACTGCTATGATCGTGGGACACAGGCAACTGGGCCAATTCACTCAAATAATGAGGATCACGGAACTTGGGGCATACCGAAACGCTCGATAACCCTAAATAGCAATTAACAACAGCATCCTGAGAATGGAAGGTTCTAGGTGAAACTGTGTGTTTGTGTTTTTGCTCCCAATTGGACCTGCTAGTCTCTTTGGATCCCCGCAGGTGAGGCATGAGACTTGAGTCGAATGAATTTTCGACGGGTTGAAAAAAAATTAAAAATCAAACAAATCGACCCACGAAAATCCGGCTAGTACCAGAAGGTTGTAGGGCAGTACGGAATTCATATCCGACATATGACTTTTCTCCTAAGCTTTCGGGGAATATTTGTATCGCCAAAAAATAACAGCAATCACGATTTTGATGTAGTGCGTGGGACAGCTCTCGTCGAATGAATCCTGTGTTAAAGAAAATTCTGTCTCACGCAACGAAGCACCTTATCTTATCTTATGTTGTTGTTGTTGTAGCGAGGTGTAGCCCTGCCTAAATGTCAGACAGGGTCACCCCGAGTGTATTGCTCTTGGCCGGGTCGTTTCGGCACGATGGGTACAGCACAAGTACTGGTACCGTTCTCGTAGAACCGGCAATACAAGAAACTAGCCGTGTAGGCTATGTAGGTCATTTAGCGTTACCCAGGGTGCACCAACTGGGAGGCGACCTACTTTTACACCCCGAGTTCTATCTTATCTTATAGCGAACTGTTGTTGTTTTTGTAGCAGTACTTCGCGCTGCCTAGTCCGAAGATCCACTTATAAAAAGTTACGTGACGGACCAGACAAGGTTGTACTGATGTTGCCAGTCCTTTGCCGGATATGAATCCGGTACGTTCCGGATAGCACCTTGTGGTACTAGCCCGACTGTCTTGGGAACGATTTCGTTGGGTTTTAGTCGCCTCTTACGACAGGCATATGTACCTACCTCTGGTATATTCTAAATCCCTAACCCCCAGGGGTTATATCGTAAACTGTGAGATTGGTGCAATGACTATTAAATTATGTGATGTAATTAAAGGCATTTTTGGGATAATTTTTTTTTTTTTCATAACAGAAGTCTAGTCTCATCTTTGTATTGTTTCCACTAGCTGTATCGGTCGAGAAAGGATTAGAAATAACGTGTCCGGGTCAACGGCATCAAATAGCGTCAATAAAGATTTTCAAGACAAATGAAAAACAAACGACTACCAAATTGTTATGACAGAAAGCGTTTCTATTTACCATAACGTCATGTGAATTTTTTAATTCGTCTTAATTCAAGTGCGTCATATCTCGATCTGCCTTTCACTCTAGCTTATCAGCAAATACAAATTGATAAGCTAACAAAAAAACCTCATTAGCCTTGTTGCCCTACATTTAAAGTATTGGATTTTAAGACAAATCACTTAAAAATTGCGTCACCGCAACTGCGTTCAACCCTGTCATCCCCTTCCCAATGACATGCTTATCTATGGATTTCAAACAAACTGAGTTGGGTCGTAAATATTTGTGTTAAGAGCGCTCAGTTAGTCGTCTACCTTTCTAAAGAAAGGCGTGTAGTAAATCTAAGCGAGATAAAGTTAAAGAAAGTGCATACAAAATTCTTAGAAAAAAAGGTAACGGAAAAGAATAAAGTACTCGTGCGCTACAGTAAAAAGCTCAATATTAAACGTGCTCGAAAAATTCAAAATAAATCAGTTTTATCATATAAAAACAAATAAATGCATCTCTCAAGAGATTGTGTGAACGAAGGAAGCAATTGTGTATGCAAATGAGTATCTTTTTTTTTTTTGTTTTCTACGTTTTCGCGCTTAAAAATAGCGTATAAATAAGTGACCACTCCCGTTGACTTGTGAGTTCAGCGTCTGGGTCTAGGGTCATCACTTAACTGGACAACAATTCATATTTGTGAATAGTATGCAGATCGATCCATCGATGTGTGAGTGCAATAACCCGACAGTAAATTTGAATTTGTATCCGATTCACGACTGCCTTTTATAGAAGTAGTAGTCAAACAGACAACGTGGGAAACGGACAATAAATGTTTTTGAGAACTTTTCGCTGGAATACTCTGGTTCTTTCGACAATGTCCGTGACATTGTTCCAAGTAATGAACAGTGTCGAAGGAAAATGAGATGTCCTCCAGAGTATTCGAGAGAGAAGTTCTCCCTTCCGCATAAATAGATGAGAGCGTTCGTCTGGAGAGGATTTTATTATCAGTTTCATTAGCAGTCAGTTTCAGTAGCAAGTCTTGGCTAAAGTGATTTTTCATTGATTTCAAAACGATTGTTCCAAAACAGACGAAATCCTTCTTCTTCTTCTTAAAATAGCCTTTAGCCGCCTAGGCGATATTGGCCGTCTAACGCGTTACGCCAGTCGGTTCTTTGTTGAGCCAACTGGCGCCAATTGGAGACACCGCGTGTTCTCAGATCTGCCTCCACTTGGTCCTGCCATCGGAGTGGTGGTATCCCTCTTCCTCTACTTACACCGGCGGGTGCCGATAAGAATGCCTTCTGGGCCAGAGCGTCTTCGTTCATTCGCACCACGTGTCCTAGCTAGCGAAGCCGCTGGGTTTTAATTCGTTGAACTATGTCGACGTCTGCGTAAAGCTCACACAGCTCATCATTATATCTTCTTCGGTACTCACCCTCGCCAACTTTTAGGGGTCCATAAATCTTTCGAAAATTTTTCTCTCCTTCACAGTTTCCAATTTGTATCTTTTACTTAAAAATTATCGAGATTCCTCTTGCATAACTAATCCATTGATCTAGCTAAATTACTTCCGGACTCAAACGAAAAATGCCAGTGGCAATTTCACGCCGATTAAGCCAGCTGACGTCATAGAATTGTAGTGATTTTTTATTTTAATTTTTTCCTATTCTCCACTTCTGCTTCCCAGCAAGGGGGATTCTTGAACGACACGTTTTATCCCAACTCTGCCTTGTCTACAGTCGCTCATAGACAAAATGGAACACTTTACTTTTATTACAATTGTCAGCGCAGCTTGCGGTATAATAATTATGTGACTTTTTTTTTGCATACCTATTGTGAATTTTTCATTCAACTTCGCTCTAGACTCTGGGGTTTTAACAGTTATTTTACAGAGATTTATGCCGAGCTTCTATTCCAATTTGTGGTGTGCTGCTTCTAATTAAGTTTGTGGTGGACTCGAACTGGTGACCTTTGATAGTTTTGGTCAGCACAATATCAACACAGTACCACGCCCCCCGAATTCCGTGAAAGAATTTCCGTTTTTGAATTATTTTCCAATTTATTCGCATTTTACAAGTTTTCAGTAAAAGTAGAGCGTTCCATTGTGATTGTGAGGGACTGTAGGTTAGTAATTTGATGTACATATGTAGTACTTTAATTGCTTTAATTAAATTCCAACCAATTAATAAATTTACACAAACAATAGCACTCACTACAGTGGAGCTAATTCAAAAAAAATATTCCCAAATATTCTTTAATTTGCACGATATGGGTACTTTCCTCTTTCTATCGATATCCCCGTATTTCACTTCATCTTTCATTCCCTTTAACCCATGGCCACCTTTCACCTCCCACCACTCTCTTCTGTTATCTCATTCTTTCTGTTTATCTCACTCTTCTGCTCTTTCTGTCGTTATTGTATTAATGCTCTTTCTCGCTCCCTCATTCCCTATTTCACTCTCACTTTGTTTCCCTGCATCTCTCATCCATCTCCCCACAAATCTATGCATTACTACATCGTCCATCCCTTTTTCTCCCCTTACCTTTCACTTCATTTCTCCTAATTTCTCTCTTCTATCTATATCGTTCCTCTTTCTATATTATTTTATATATTTGTTAAATTCCTTTTCTATTTCTCTCACTATTTCTCCGATTGTTTATCCTTTCTTTTCTCTCTCTCTCTCTCTCTCTCTGTATATATCTGCCTCACTCTGTATATGCGTCTCCCTTTCTTTCCTCTGTCTCCATCTCTGTCTACCCCTATATTTTCCTTATCACACTGACCGCGTTGACCTCACATCCATTCTTCTACCTGTGGCCTTTTATCTCTCTCTCTCTCTCTCTCTCTCTCTTTCTGACAACCTGTCCCTCTCTTTCGGGTTCTCTCAGTCTTTTTTTCTCTCTATCTATAAGACTGTCGCTTCTGCCTTTTTTTATCCGTTTTTACCAGTTTGATTCTTCTCTATTCCTTTGACTACTTCACCGTTTTCATTCCCTCCCACCCGTATCTTCTTATCTCTCTCTCTCTCTCTTTATCCTAACGCTTTACTAGAGGAAAGGGTAGTAGACCTTTCCTACAATCTCTCTTTCTCTTTATCGCTCCGTCCCACTTGCTCTCCCATTTTCTATCATCTCTCCGATTTCTATCATATCATCTGCCGTCTCGTTTTCTGTAGCCCTTATCTCTCTCTCCCACTTGCTAATTTCTAACTCTCCTCGCTCTATTTTTCTCTAAATTCTTCCTCTTTTTGTTCTTTCTTTTGTTTTTTTTTTTTTGTTCAAATTATGATCACTTTTTTGAAATGTGGTGCCCTTGTGAATGTTCGTCTCACTCGCTTCACCATCCAGTCATCAGCTTGGAGTGCTTTGGTTTAGATATTGTTGCAGTATGCGAATTGTTCCGGCAATGTTTTTTTTTATTGTGCTCGAAATGATCAAATGACCTTTTGTCAATTTATTGCTCCTTTGTCCGCCCCCCACCACCCAACTTGTTATCGTTTGTAACTGTCTGTTGTTGTGTGTATATGGTCACATTTTGCGATATACTATCTTATAAATTCATGTTGTTATTGTATTCGTCTGTCTGCTCGCATTGTGCTTCGAATCGTCTAAAAATGTGATTTTCTTTTGTCAATCGAAAAACTTGTGCATTTACTCAGTTCCCGACGACTTTTGCTTGTAGCGGTCAGAACGATTTATAGTTACGCGGCGCGAGCTTATGTTGAGTGAAAGTGTTAAAAAAAATATTAAATTATAGCAGAGCAAAATTAATAAAATATCAATAATAATAAACATCTTGAGCAAGCAAGAGGTAAATTCCAGCTGCGCCGTTCTAATTCAGTGTCACGCATAATTTAATTTTGCTTAAGTTCGTAAAGTTAAAATTTCTTCAAGGTACAAAATCTTCCCCAAAATTCAAATCACTTCCTGAATGCAAATTCTTTGCGATTTATTTGTAATTCACCAATATTTATTGGCGATAAAACATAAGTGCAGCCGTTACAGAATGTAATAATAAAAAAGGGAAGTTAAAAAGTTTACGGATGTAAGCTTGTACGGTACTCGACAAAAAAATGGAAACGCAAAGTGTTAAAAAATTAGAGAAATATTTTTAAAAAAATAAAGCAAAAAGTTGGATTAAATAGGAACACTAATGTAATTTTAAAATATTTTGCTACATGACATATAAAAAAAAAAAAATGTGAGCCTATTTTTATGCCAAGCACTATACATGAACCAAAGAGAGAAGATTGTGCCAAAAGCGATACCGTTACAATGAATTTGCCTGTTTTGACAGAATCAGCTGATTGCTACGTCATGAGTGGACACATCATTGCCACCTTACTCTAATTTTACCGCTTGAGTGATTAAAAAAAAACTGTGTTGTGGGGGCAACCATGGACAAATGATGTCATACGATAACTGGGGCAGTGATGGGCCTGAACACTGTATTATGCGAAAACTAAATAACACCTTGCGAAAAATAGGGTCTTAAACCTTAATTTAGATATCTAGCAATACTTTGGCGCAAATTTTATTCAACTTCATCCAGGTGTTTTTGAGTGATACACGTACAAACATACAGACAGACAGGCAATAATACTAAAAACTGTTGTTGTTTCGTACGAGGAACTGTCATTTAAATATTTGAAGCTGTAAGAGGGTTTTGTGCGTCAAAATGGTTCAAAAACTGCTGAAGCAATTTTTGCGAAATTTTGAGTTTAACCTTTGCATAAGTTCTCTCGACATAGGCTATATTTTTTCCGCTATATGGAGCTGTATTCGCTTTAGTTGCGCAGCAGTATTAAGACCCAAACCTCCAAATCTTGATACGAAAAATTCTATCTGGCAACCCTAACTCAGACCATGCAAAATTCAAGAATCGTGAAGTTCGAGGACGGATAACTTTGTTACGAGTTGGAAATTTAGGCTGTCTGATTATTGCATGTTGTTGTTGTTGTAGCGAGGTGTAGCCCTGCTTAAATGTCAGACAGGCTCACCCCGAGTGTATTGCTCTTGGCCGGGTCGATATAAGAAAACGGCCCGAGGCGTTTCGGCACGATGGGTACAGCACCAGTACTGGTACCGTTCTCGTAGAAGCGGCAATACAAGAAACTAGCCGTGTAGGTCATGTAGGTCATTTAGCGTTACCCAGGGTGCACCAACGGGGAGTCGACCTACTTTCACACCCCTGATTATTGCATCGTGTTCTGGGGCTAGTTTTAGAGACGCAGTGTATGAAAATCTTTCCACCTTGACTTCGAGCGATACCTGGCCTAACTCGCGGTTGCTTCGCACTTAAAGTGAAATAGTCCGTGAGATGTAACTACGTGGTCAACTTCTGGACAGAAAAGTCTTAACGATATGGACAGTCCTATGGGAGTCCAGATACTATACGCTCCGGTACTAGCACTTGCTGGAATGCCTCAGGGATGATTTTTTTTACCCCGATAAAACTTTGGCTTATGGATTATATGTAGTATCCTCTATTACAGGCATATCGCCTAACCCGTTGGAGATCTTACAACGCCGCTCACTTATTGTGATCATAACTCGCAGTAAAATTCTTGCAAGGGGTCTCACTTTCTCGTTGAAACGGAGTGTAGACCTGCCCAACGTGTACTTATCCTTAGCCTAAATTGTCATCAATGTCTTCTAACGGGAGTCCTAGGAAACTAGCTGTTTCTACAGGGTTGGTTCATAGGGAGATGGGTGTTAGAAGAGTGGGCTCCGCAGAGCAAGTGAATAGGTGGTTGGTGTTATGGGAAGACGAGCCGCATGCCGGACATTCATTCGACCAAGCCGCTAGATCATCCCTCTACTTATTTCCACGACTAGTTCTCTGTCAACACTTTATCTTTTTTTTCTTTTTCTATACACCTTTCCCCCTTTATCTATCATTGTTTCTCTTTTCTCGGTCGGTCCATTTTTTGTTCCGTTCGGCTCAAACCGCGCTTGACGACAGGATGGACAAGAAAGACGTAGTTACCCCTACAGTGGGGAGAATCTAGTATCCACGGGGAAACATCTCATTATGGTGAACGTTGATTTACTATCTTTCCCACTAGATGGCGCTGTATGCGCTATAATTGTAAAGCCGTTTTTATGATCCGATGCTGTACGTTTTTGGAACCTGTGTTATTTAATGGAAACTTTCAAAAACTTAGATCAACTATATCAAACTGCCAACTTTTAATATAATACTTGCAAAAGAAAATTCTCAAGCACGAAATATATCACCCTATACTCTTAAAAATTCAATGTCTTCATGAATAATTCAAACATTTAATTAAAAATATAAACGAAAGTAAATACGCTTAAACGAAATGCTTTCTTCGTGAACAGACTTATACCACGATCTTTTCCCCACTAACAGCAGACTTGCTTTCCGACTTTTTTTAAGTTTTTTTTGTTGCCACTGTTAATGAGTTTATTGACTGTATAAACAAATCGCAAAATTCTGCGCATCAATGCAATCCCCGCCGTGGATGTGTACTTGTGTAGTGTTCCTGTGAAATTTTAATGCAAATTGCTTGTTTTCTGCAAAATTTATCAAATGACAAGCACTTGAATGAACAATGAACAGCATGTTGGAGCTTGTGTGCGGTTTATATTCGGAGGAGAATGAGCCGGTAAGTGAGAGTTAAACTTTTTAATTATCAATTCTTGAATAGAATATACTCTGTTAAGGGTTAAAGAGATTGTAATTATAGGAAAGGACCCAGAATGTCTCGGTTTTCTTGTATTGCTATTGGGAAGCCGATTATCTTCTAAAGGGTGTTGTTCTTGGGGAGCACAGGACAACGTGTCTACAAGCTTTATCAATATTATACAGTTTAGCAAGAAGTGGAATCTGCAGATAGTTCGAGGAAGGAGGCTGGTGAACTTGTTTGAGGATGGATCCAAGCTGGAAGGAGGCTTGCGAGCGCAGAACTCTGGCAAGAGCTCGAACTCACCCGAAAAGTTTGATTACTGCAACGGCTTCCAGATCTACTTAGACGCAATTGTGTGATCTATCTGGAGAGGTAGGTTTCGAGTCAGCTAAGCAAGCGTTGAGCTTTGTTGGATATGTGTTAGTTAGCGATGTGGACAGTCCTTTTGCGGCGTATGGTACTACTACCTGGCCGACGGCCGCAGCAGCGATTTGATTGATCCTGACTAACCTTTGGGTTGTGGATTCTAGTAACCTCTTGCTACAGGCACATCTTACCGTGGGTGTATATAAACCACTGACCCGCTGGGTATTTGTGACTGTAACTCCGACATTATTTAATAATTTTTCTTCTCCCCATTACCTTCGTTCAAGGAATCCCTTTCTCATCTCCGCGTGGCCGGCTGTTAGGTACTTTTATAGGAGGAAAATAACAATGCTTTAACATCATTATCATCATTAGCTTCCTCAATTCCTTATGAAGTTTAGATCCTCTTTTTTTATCTTGTTGAGTCGTTACGGTATCATTCATCATAATGTGCCAGCTACCGAAGCAGAGGGTTGTGCCCTGGAAAAATTGATTCCATTAAGGCTTTGATCCATGCTAGAATATTATGCAAGTTTCAATCAGAGAGTGATGAGTTACAGACTGCTCGTAGCAGGCCGCTCCTTGTGTGTAGAACAGACCACCTGTCAGGCTGCTCGGTTTGATTTCTCCTACCCATATCTGGGAGGCATTCCCCTATCCGCCAACCGAGGGACGCTCGCTCTAGGGATTTCAGGGTTCCCGCATTAAACTTAAGAACGCTCTCTCCTCGCCGACCACTGCTCTAGATTTCTCCTAATTTTTTCTTTCTCAAACTTTTTTTAGTCCTCTCTGCATGTGTTTTGCCTCCTTCTTTTTTCTCCCACGTTCGGCAACTGGGTAGACAAGGAAGTTGTTTAGATTGATTTCATTTGCGGTAACCTGCAGTATCAGTAAATTTTACTTACTATATACTTAATAGTATCTGGTAAAATACAAGGTAAATTTGTGAAAGATACAGCTGTTCCATCAAAGATACGCGCCAATTTCTAATCAAAAAATTAAAAAAATACATTAAGTATTTGCTCGCTGCATTAATATCTACTTAGTTGGATATAACCACTATTGCCACCTGTTATTAACAGTTTGCAACCTGTGCTCGCGCGCTTTGAACAAATATAAAATTCACCCCAATAAAAAACGCATCGACTGCATGTGCATTAACTGTGACACATGCTACTCCCTAATGCGCGTCATTGCGACAGGTGAAGTGCATACATACCTATACAGACTTATGCACTTGCTGTGGGAAAACAGGATCTAACCACCAGCGGAAAATGACACCACTTGTAATAACATACATATATGAGCCCTAATAACTATACATGAGTTATGCATTTGTATTTTGTCGATATGCATTAGACCGTTTCAGGATTTTTTTTCTTTCCTGCAAACAAAAGTTTGTATGAGTTATTGATATAACTAGGGAATGTCTTAAATTTTAAGTTAGACGTCTATTAATGCGGCAGTGAGACTCGAACCGGTCTCATAAACGGTTTGTCAGCATTTTTCTCAGTAAGTATAACGAATCGGGGCATAAGGTGCCACCACAAAAAAAAATTGTGATAACACCTCCCATACGAATGAAATACTTCATAGTCCATATCTCTGGAAGTATTAAGGTTAGAGCACTGAATTTTGGTGAAGAGTTATATAAGAGCAATCCCTACCACTTCCAAAACAACTGGGGATAACGAAGAAGGGGGCGTGGTTCCTCCCGAATGTAGGAAATATTTCATAGTCCACATATCGGAAGTATTTAGGTTAGACCACTAAAATTTGGTGAGGGGTTATATGTGATCGATTCCTACCACCTTCAAAGACACTAGGGATAACGAAAAAGGGGGCGTGGCAACTCCCATACGAATGAAATACTTCATAGTCCATATCTCGGGAAGTATTTAGGTTAGACCACTGAAATTTGGTGAGGGGTTATATGAGATCGATCCCTACCACCTCCACTGGGGATAACGAAAAACGCGGTGTGTCACCACCCATACGAATAAAGTATTTAATCTATCTTCTTCTATATCTATACTATCTTTATCTATATCTATACTTCTATACCATATATATAAAATTCTAGCTCGAAATTTTGTAAAAGCTAAACAGCCGATCCACTGGCCTGATGTTTTTCATTCAAATTTTAAAATATCATAATCCGGCCACAATAGGACACAAGGCACTTTTTTAAATTAAACCCTGCTAGACATGTATTACAGCACCCGTCAGTTTTTTTCATATTGCCTTTCGGAACCTGATGGTAGAGATAGGGATGGGGATAGAGATAGGGATAGGGATTAAGTTAGATATAGGGATTGGGTTAGAGAAACATGCAGGGAAATAAATTTGTGGCAGGACAACGTCTGCCGGGTCAGCTAGTATTCTATAACATTCCTTTCGGCTTGAGAGAAAGATCGCCACATATGAAACAATTTTTAAAAACACCCTAAACGCGCACATATTTTTTAAAAAACCCCCTAGCTAGGGAGTTATTGAACTTAAACGGTATTATTATAAACAATTCTGAGCTAAACGTTCTTAAAACATTTTTGAAAATATTTTGATATATAGGGGGTCAATCAGCTTTGATAGAGGATTTCGGTTAAGTCGATGAAATATCTATCGACTTTCTAAAATTATTCTTAACGGGAAGCTCCGTCGGAATAGCTGAAAGAGCCCAGTGATCTTTCAGTCAACCTTCGTATTATTCCCTGGACAATGATTTATTGTTATTGTTTGATTCATCTTACAAAATATGGGCACTCTTCACAGTCTTGATCGGTCTAATGTCCCCTCAAATAACGAAGCTATTTATTTAAAATATGTTTTTTGGAAATTGTTGTTGTTTGTGCATAGAAATGTCGGTGTTCGTGCTGCAAAAATACGTTACAATTCCGACATGCCGTGTGCACTTTTTACCCCAAATGCATGCATTTCTCGGTTTATTTTAGTTAAGGGGTCCACTGATGGAATTTTTCATATACATAATACCTATAGTGTGTGAGAATTTAAAGTTCGTATTGGCAATTGACTTCACTTGACGCATTCAAATTTAATAATGTGCATTTGTAAATGGGAATTCGTGCTTTATTCTACACTTGTTCGGCTTACAGGTTTATTAATAGAATTTAGGTGAAAGGTCATATGTGCGTTGTGGTCAACAAAATTTTCACACTCTATTAAAATTTACATTGTTAATTTGATGATTCTGTTTTTAACGGTCACTTTAACAGAGTTTCAAGAGCTTAAGTTTTTTGAAACAGTTACGCCGTTCAATGAACTTTTAAAAGATTGGAGCGGTCGTAATTGAGAATAAAAAAATAGGATAAAAAAATATTTTTAATTTAAAATGTTTTTTAAATGAATTAAAAACTGGAAAATAATTTCCCCTCTGTCTACATAGATTCTTCACCACGTAAAGCTTATCCGGAACATTTGTGAGTGGGAATTCCTATGGGTATTAAATAGTACTTGGAGTTGGAAATGTATAAAAACATTGGCGCACGCTAGAGATGGTTCGCATTAACTTCTAATAATCTTATTACCGATATGAGCTTTCCTAAAAAAACATCTTTTCACGATATAGCAAGCGCCAAATGTTTTTATATATTTCAAACTCCAAGTACTATTTAATACCCATAGGAATTCCCACTCACAAATGTTCCGGATAAGCTTTACGTGGTGAAGAATCTATGTAGACAGAGGGGAAATTATTTTCCAGTTTTTAGTTCATTTTAAAAACATTTTAAATTAAAAATATTTTTTTATCCTATTTTTTTATTTTATACTTTTTAGTAGTAAATGTATACATTTAGCAGCTCAGTTAGATGAACGCTATAGATAAATTTATATGAATACTTTTAATTTTGAAATTCCCATTAATTTAATTTTTGACCCATTTTTTAGCATATTCTTCTATTTTTGTCTAGTGTGCATTGACTGCTTTGAAAAACTGCATGTCGAACAGCGTCATCGAATTGGGTAAATTTTCGAGGTGTTTACACACTAAACTCCTCGCGGAAGTTTACCGAATTTGTGTAAACTTCGTTCCATAAAAATTTTGACAGTTCATTTACGCATAATTTTCTACGTTTACACGCTTTACGCGGTGTTTTTATGGTTACATGAATAAAATTACTCTTTTTTAAGCAATATAAAATACAACATGACTGCGCCTTAATGTATGTAAGTGAAATCCAAATATTTGAAATTTCGATGCTATTCATATACAGATGGCGCTGAAAACACATTATAGCATGCGCATTATAGCATGTGTAAGAAATATTCAGATAGCAATAAGGAAGATAGACCGATAAATGGGACTTTTGCAATTAAAGCAATATTTTGGATTGTTTTTTTTTTTTCGTATAATGCATTGTCAGCGAAAGCTGAACGATGGTGAAAATTTCAAAACCCAGCTCAACGGGAAGTTAGTACAAAATCCAAAGCAAAATCTCTGGAAATTAAACTTTTCAAATATCTCTACCCGTGCGCCACCTATCGGAATTATTTTTTTTGTTATATTGCGTGGGGGGCAGAAAACTAAACGATAATGAAAATTTCAAGATTCTACCTCAACGGGAAGTTCGTTGAAAAACGAATTAATCGACACCGAAAACAGACCTTCGCATTTCTTAAATAGAGCGACTCACGCGCAACCTAGCGGGCCCAATTTTTTTTGAACATTTGGAAATTGATTAAGTAATACACACGCTAAATATTAGCTAAATCGGTCCATAATTAGGACTTTCAGTTTTTATTACCCCGATCTCAGCTCCACCTAGCGGAATTTTTTTTAAGGAAAATATTTATTTTCATAGTAGTAATACATGTTCCGAATTTCAGCCAAATCGGACCATAAATGCGATTTTTGAAAATATAGCGACCCACGCGTCACCTATCGGAATTTTTTTTTTTTTTTTTCATAATATTGCATTGTCACCGCGACCTGAACTATGGTGAAAATTTCAAGACCCTAGCGCAACAGGAAGTTGGTTCAAAATCGCATGCAAAAATCCGGGCACAAGAACGACGAAAGCGACCTAATAAAAACATTTTAAAAAGCATTTAGTTGATGGCCTAGACGAAAAAAACGTTTCGATATCCTAAAATGGTCCTTAAGCTGTGATAAACGATTTTAAAGTATTATTCCCTAGTAATAAACTACTTCAAAGTAATTAGAACTTGACGATAGTGACGGCAACTGACAAAATGGAACTTTGAGGTAATATTTACTACAAATTCCACTATGGTTTATTTTTTTAAAAACACCACCAAATTCTAAATTTTTGAAAAAATTGAGAGGGAGGCTTTTAAAAAATTAAAATTTACAATTTATAGAAAATTTCGACCATCATCAATTGATTAAGCTATCGATAGCAATGCAAAAATTATTAACAATTGAGGCCACTTCACATTTATATTTTTAACATAGAGGCTCTTTAACGGTGCAATAAATCTTAAATCAAATAACTTTTCGAAAATTCATTAAATTGAAATGCAACTGTTGAGTTTTAATACAAATGTACAAATAAACCTGTACGATGTTGTTTTTGTTGTATTTGAGTACATATTTAAATTCTGATTAAACACCTGAAACGTGAATGAAGGTATGCGATGAGTAACCGTTACCACTACTATCAACCCCCTACTACTAACGAAAACACCGCCGCACAGTGGGCAATTATTGAGAAAAATTTAAACACAAAAAAAAAAACGATTGTAACAACTCGATGACATAACTGAAGGTATATCGATGGCTGAGTGGAAGATCCCTCTATTTCAGAATAGTTTTTTAGGACGGTCGCCTTATAAATTGATTGGTGAACGGTCTTCCTTGAAAAATGTGCTCATTTTACATTGATAGGAAGTATATTTTTAAAGACTAGTTCGATATGATTTATGTTCCAATTCGGGATCATTCACTTTTTCTAGAAGCAGTTTTAGATTCATTTGAGGACTTTTTTCGATATGTGGGGCTAAATTCCTCAACCGGACCACCTACAAACATCATTGTTTCGATTTGAATGAAAAAAAAAAAATAATAATATTAAAATTGTTAAAATTTTTTTATACAATTTTTACAAAAAAATTTTTTTTTTAATTTATATTCGGGAAGAACGGAAAAATACTTAAAAAATGGGTTCCATGTTTAATTTAAAGGAAAAAGGCTTACGCAAAAAAAATCCGAATTCAAACCCGTATATCGCTGTAACCGTACAATATTTATACGCGACCTTTGGTGATATTTTTTTTTCTTATATAGCAGATCACTTTTGAGGAATTTTACCCCATGTTTGTTGAAATCGACGTGCCTTACGAAAACTAACGCCAGAAATTTTGTATTTGACGAAAACTAACACTTTCGTTTTGTGATTTCAGAACATTTCATTTTTGGGACTAGGTTGTGAACTGTTCGGTATGAAATGTGAATAATACTCAGATTTTTTTGAGTTTAATTCTGGAAGGTTTTCAAAGTCATAATTTGTTCGAAGAATTCTTTGGGGCTAGTTCGGCATTTTTTTAAAATGACTTTATTGTTGTTTGAGGACCTTTCCATAGAGTTGATTCTAGACCAGTTTTGGTTTTAATTTTTGAACTTGCTCTCCAAAAATCTGCCTGATATCTGGATTTAATTTAGAATCTGTTGTCCGCATCACAGCAAATTTTCAAAACCCTTTTTTATATTTTTTTCGGCATGTGTTTGAAAACACTACGAGACCATTTATGGAGACTTTTTCAGGGCCGTTTCATAACTGTTTCGAAGGCTCTACATAGAAACACTTCGGAGAAGTACTTAAAGTGAATATAGACAGCTGAAACATTGAATTATAAATAAATTCTGAAAATAATCGCGACACTATGTGGAAGTGGTCCCAACTTCATCCTTATGACTAACTTTGTGCTGACATCATGTCTCTCGCCTTCAACACCGCAAGTCTTCAATTTTCATACTTTAAAGAGACTTGAAATATTTGCAGTGAAAAACTCCTACGATCATGCGATGAACATCTAATGATCTCTAATACAGGTACCCTTAAGCTTGTTGAAACCACTGTGACTCGAAAGAAAACAACAACAATAACGAAACATTCACGCGCATTGCAAGCTTTATAAAGGCGACTCACCATAACGCATATTACGAGTACGAGTTTCGGTTTCATTTAATTATTGGTGACTTTTTTTGTATTACAATTTCATGTTGTTGTTGTTACTGTGGTCGATTCGTTAATGCTGACATTTGGCTTTAAACAATTGACTTGCTGTTGTGCGACGTTTAGCGGCTGCAAGTTGGTGGATGATTGGGTTTTTGTTATGGCTCGCGCTCTGGTGGTTGTAAACATTCAACGAAATCGTGTAAGCCGCAAATTTCGAAGCGTCGAATCAGTCTTTAAATGTGGCCCAAACGTGATAGTACTTATATAGCGGTAACCGGTGCTACTAACAATTTACAGTCAAGGCGTATAACGACGATGTGCAAGAAAGAGACATTTTTTTTTGTTTTAAATTGTTTAAATATATTCCAAACAGTTGCGCATGCGCAAGTGTAATTTTTAAATTGTGAAAAACTGAATAAATAAAAAAATCAAAACTAATAAATAAATTCCTAAATAATAAACGTAAAAAGTTTAAAAAAATAAATAATAATTGAAAATAGAAAACTTTAGAAAAAATTATTAATCGTAATCAATCAATAACAACGAACATTTTTTAAAAAATGAAGTAAGTGCTTTAAATCAATGAGTAAGCCAATAAATTGAAAAATATTAAGTATAAGTGCAAAATAATAAAAATGCCTATAAAATTGTGTAAACAAAACTAAAAAGCTTTTAAAAGCTATCGAGCAAGCTAAAGTGCCATAAAATGTAAAAAAAAAACATGAAACTGAAGGACTGTAGACTTTTTGCAAAATATCTCTCAGTGAAAAATATGAGTACCGAGACGGTTCATCTTCTGATGATCCTCTCATGAACAAAAAACTCTTAAATCGTAACCCTCTGACTCAAATTTCTTCCTTTTGGAAAACAAGTTTGGTATAATTGCAGTTCTAATTTGAGTGATTTTGAAAATTTTTTAGGGTAAATTTTAGTTGTTTTGAGAATATTTTTTCTAATGCTTCAAGACCTTTGCAAGAATTAGTTCTGGATTAGTTTAAGAACTGAAATATTTAGAATTTTTTTGGAATTTATGTTTCATGTTTTCGTCATAACTTTAAAACTATATTTGCAACTTTTTCGGACGACTTCGACATATTTCAATAACACTGCTTTACAGCCAAAAAAATACCAAGAAATTCATGTATCCATATTAACACATAGAATCCCGAAGCTTTTTGGCAATCCCGGGTTTTCGGGATTTTGCAATGACAATTCCGGAGCCCCGGGATTTTTCGGTATATCTCAGGTAACGTCCAAAAAGGTCGGGAGAGGTATCAAAATTCGCGTTTCGACCTTGGTATGTATAATTGAAACGGTCAGGGACTTCGTCTATTTGGGAACTAGCATTAACGCCGAAAACAATATCAGTCTAGAAATCCAACGGAGAATCACTCTTGCCAACAAGGCTCAAGGCTCATGGGACATGTTATGCGAATGGACAAAGAAGCTCCAGCACAGAAGGTTTTCCTATCGAATTCGGGAGCAGAGGAAGGGGGAGGCCTCGACTGAGATGGAAACAACAAGTGGAGAATGACTTGAACCCCCTGGGGGTTTCCAATTGGTGTCGGTTATCGCTAAAAAGGGACGACTGGCGTGCTTTGATACAAAACGGCCAAAATCAGCTAGGCGGTTAAGCGTCAATAAATGACGCAAGCCAAGATTAGATTAAATGCATAATCCGAAAGCGAAGACTCGAAAATTTGATTATTTCAAGAGATGTTTCAATTCAAAAAGGGGTTATGTATCTACATAAATAATACGGGTCACGTCCCCAATTTTGAGATCGCACCCAGTAAAATTATTGGGTTCTTGCCAACAACTTTTCCCCGAAACAAAAAATTTATTTTATGCTAAGGTTCATTGAAGTCGGAGTTTAAACACGTCTTTTAATACCTCTCCAGACGTTTTTGGACGTATTACAGCAGTTTCGTGGTATTATAGTTATTAAATCTTCGGGACTTTCCGGAATCCCAAAGCCCGAGATTTAGTAAAGTAGATTTAAAGCAACATAATGCAGTGATTAAACGATTTTTTTCACATGACAGGAAAAAATCGGTCCGGACCTGCGGATTTGTATGGTAAAAATCATTGCTTGCCAAATATTTTTTTAGCTTTATAAGCTCATCTATTAACGCAAGATAGGGTAATACCCCAGTATACTGCTTTGGTTCCACTTGTTATACCTTGACTTTTGAGAAGTGTGGCTCTAAAAACCGCGTAACTTTTTCTGCGGATCTACTAGCCCACGATCCGTCGTAGTTCCCCATAAAATACGGAGACGATTTCTCGATTGAGAGAGTTTATTCTTATTCCCGGAACTATACTTGCATGGCTCTTTCCTGGGCGGATCCTAATTACTACCCTTAGCATTTAGGTCCTCCACTTATAAGATTTTCCTGCAAGGATTATTGCTCAGTACGCTAACAAACTTTGGCCAAATGGCCATTCTGGCCAACTCAAATGTTCATCCGATATTTCATACACCAAGTCGTGTCATATCAATGCCCGGCAAAAGTGATATAAAAAATTATTTAGAAAAAGAATTTTTCTAAACGCAGTCGTTCCTCGGCAGTAGTTTGGCAAACTCTCGGGGTTTATTTCTGCCATGAGAGGCTTCTCAGCGAAAACTCATTTGCTTTGCAAGTGCCTTTCGGAGTCGTCAAAAAACTGTAGGTCCCGCCAACTTGTAGGAAAAAATCAGAGCAGCACACTACAAGTTGGAAAAGAAGCTCGGCAAAAATGTCGTTAGAGGTTATGATAACCTGTTGGTATATCGCCGCCATTAGTTAGTACGGCCTTAATCGGCTAGGCGGTTAGATGGCTATTTTAAGTAAGTTAAGAACAAATTTAATGATGACTTCTTTCTACGCCCTGATGATTGCTCAGCACTTTCTTTCAGATGACGGCCCATATGATGGTCAGCTATTTTGTAGAGGAGAAAAGCAATAGAGATACTTAAGAATATTTTTTTTTTTTAATTCAGGCTAGGCAGTTACCAGGAATAATGAAAAATGTATTGAATCCTAAAAAATTTAATAAATTTTTCTTGAAAATTAATATAAAATTTTTTTCCAGCGAATTATGCAATTAAAATTTTTATTTCTGCTTTATTGCTTATGAATGAATAAAAAAATTCTTCTTAACGCAAAATTTGAAAAAAAAAAAATCACTAACTATTAAATAAACAAATACTTAATATTGGCCGGTAAGAATAATGACGCCAGGAGTGACGCCATCAACACGACCACCGGTGATATGATAATTAACGGCACTTAGTAACTAAATTAGCATGCTCTTGCTGCAGGAATGCGTTAATAAAAACTAATAAAATGCCGAAAAATGTGTTTAAATATTGCTAGTTGTTATTTTAATTTGGTTTATACATAAAAATAGCAAACTAATAATAAACCAAAAATTCCACAAAAACAGTTTGCGGTATGCAGAGGCGCAATAAAATGTAATTATGTGTAATATAAAAAGGGAATGTGTAAATGGGTTATAAATTCTAAAATCAATTAAACAAACGCTATTTTAAGTAAAATTTGCAAAATAGCAAAGCAGGTGTAGGTTGAGGCAAACAAATCATAAATATTGGTCAACATTGCAATAGGAATCGCTCTATCGACAGACCGCTAGCATATCTAATACTACGAATACAGCACTTAGTAATTTGTTTACAATAAATAGTAAAAACACTCAACACCTACGAAAATAGAAACAATTTAAAAGCAATTCTTCCATAGTGATAAAACAAACACAAACAATATAAACAAACTTTTGATTTGCAATGAATTCGCGAAATATTCAAA
This sequence comes from Campiglossa producta, assembly GCA_964058755.1. Classification (NCBI taxonomy): domain Eukaryota; kingdom Metazoa; phylum Arthropoda; class Insecta; order Diptera; family Tephritidae; genus Campiglossa; species Campiglossa producta. The sequence continues at coordinate 158,038,690 of CAXKVI010000001.1, forward strand.
ATTTATGGCGAAAGCGAAGAATATTTGTTTACTACGTCAGCAACATTCTCTGGATTTTTATTTTTTTTTAATGTTTATTCCTTAAATAATATACTTTTATGTAACAATGTTTTTGAACCTGAAAACCCCACCCGTCGATCCGCCCCTGACTCCTACGCTCAGGAGCACGCGAAACTTGGAAGTTTTAATCGTAAATCGAGTGATCTTGGAAACAAGGAACCCATATGCCGAATCCAAATCGGAGATTTGGTATACCTACGGATGGATCGAAGCTGAAAGATGCTAAAGCGAGAGCTGGTGTCTATGGACCGAATTACAATAAATCGATACGAATGGGTACCCCACTATCTTTCAAGGCAAATGGTAGAAAATCGCTTCGAAGAGGACTATCTTCTAAGTGATGTAGATCCACCTGCCCTGCAATCTTACACTACAACTTCGAAGCTGTTTGATGAGTGCGTCGCAGTCCTTAATGTTAGCTTGGGTCCCAGTGCATGAAGGGCATGGCGACCACGAAAAAGCAGACCACCTTGCAAAACACTTAGGTTAGGTTCAAGTGGCTGCCGCAGAGGCACACTTAGGCCAGTTTTGAAAGACCCGTTGTGATACCACCAATACTAGGAAAGTCAGTCCCGGGACCCGGCCATATGGAAAATCCCTTAGTTGTTGAGATTCTCCACATAGCAGAATCCCAGGACTGACACTCGTAAACCGACACCGTTACTCCTCTTCGAAACATTTAAATGACTTGATGAAGGCCATCAATTCCTTTATATCCAGCTTCGCGATCTGACGTAGTCTATCCAGGAAGGGATCTCCTAATAAGCGCGTTCTCGCTCCGCTTAAAGCCGGGCAGTTACATATGAGGTGCTCCACCGTTTCCTCCTTCTCGTCATCTTTGCAACTCCTACAGCAAAAAACTTGCTTTAACAGCATTTTATGGTGCGGAACCCTTCTGTGGACTCAAGACCAAGACTCACGTAAGGGAGACCATAAGCAACTGGGAAAACAAACAGTGTAGGCAGAACTATCACAAAGAGAATCGGCCAGGTTCATTAACTTAAGAAGGGAGAATATATGTACATAAGAACCCTCACTGGGTAGGTATTACACGGGACATTGCAGTCTACGTTATCACCTGAGTAAGCTGAATCTGTCAGATACAAAAATGTGTCGGTTTTGCATTAGCAAGAAGAAGAGTTTGCTACCTGGGTGGTGTCACAAGATAATATAGCTAACGTAAATATTGCTGTGCTCCTCACATCTGGATACCATGCACTTTATCCCATTTGTCCATATTTGCGGTATCTTTGGCAAACCACTTAAATTTTGAGCTTGTGTTTTGCTTAAATCTTTTATTTAAGTGGGTAATCTTTCATTTTAGTTTATAATTTTCTAGACATTTTTGCATTTCTGCACGTGCTGTAAAATAGCCATTGCCATGTGTTCAGCTAAAAATATTTTCAGTACCACGAGTATTGTGGCTCTCTACACCCGTCAGTTTAGGTACATTTTCATGCAATCAACTTTTCAACAGCTCTAGAAAAGATATTTAGCATTACATTGAACGATTAAAATAAATTTAGACAAGAATTTTTGAAAGGATTTGGAAAATTTGTTTGGTAGTAATAGAACTATCCATAAGCGATCTGCTTTATAGTGCTGGGTACAGAAGAAATGATTTTAGTAAAAGCAGAAGGCGAGAAAATCGATATCAATTTTATAGCGCAGAAGAAATTTCAAGAGCTTGTAAATCTAATACATAACTAACAAATAAGTTGGGCCACGATTTGCTACTAGAGTTGGGAATTTTAGTTTCAGAGATTTCGAACTGGCTCACCAAAATGAACTTTGTTCATGTAGTTCGTTTTTTATTCATTTAGTTCAATTATTTGTTTTTGTTTCCCTCAGGAAATAACTGCTGAACCTCGTCCAAAAATGCTGGGAGGAGGAGTAGGAGTAGGTATCAAAAGATGCTTTTGGCCTCAATAATCCATAGCGGCGTCTTTTGATACCTCCTCCTACACTTTTCAAGGTTTTCTCACCGTTGACTCTTAAAGGAAACAAATGCCACCGCTAACTAGCAGCGGGTAAAAATAAATTACTGGGTCGCGCTTACCAAAAAAGAGGATAAAAAAGTGGGCAATTTTTTCAGCGAGGTTCTTTTTCTACCCAGGGTGGAATTGGTAATTCGTGTCGAGAATTATCGAATTAGGTATGCGTTGTTATTTCGAAACCTAATCTTATGCACAGTTATTTTTGGTATTTCACAGCACTAATTTGTGATTTTGTACACGCGTTTTCGTTTTTCTGTATTTTCTCATTCTCAATAAATTTGACAAAAATTTTACATAGTTGAAGTAGTTCATTTGAAATTAGGAACTAGTTCACGCGATTACTTTCATCATCTAGGTCAATGAACTAATTAGTTCATAAACTACCCAATTATATTTTCTACCTTATTCTTCAGATTAATTGCATAAAAACCATGACCTACAATAGTATTAAATTCTTGATTATATTCCTTACTCCACCATCATCCATTATTCCACTGTCATATGGTACAGTTCTCTCTCATGTTTCTTGTATGATACTCATAGATAAACTCTTTTACTCATTTTGATAAGTAACTGCAAACACTAAATTCATTGAAAAAAAACAGATTTTTATTATGGCGGAAAATTTCAACGCTCATAAACGCTGTTTTTCTTTGGGTCAGTTTATTTGCAATTAAAATTTTTAATGAACATAAAAGGCCCGGACAACATTTTTTTTATTCTATTTCAATTTCAAATGTAAACAACAACAAAGCAGTAAAATTAACGCCCAAATGTTAAAATAGCCGCATTTTTTGCTTTCCGCACTTTTCCAAAACTAACAATTTGACATGCCTATATTTTAAGATGTTTTTCATCTTCACAGATGATGTCTTGCATTGGAAAATTTTTGCGTGAATTTTTAATTTAAAAGACGCAATAAAAAATTTTTATTTGGTTTTTTGTGCAAAATTCATTCATAAAACCAAATATGTGTCGTAAATAAAATTTTCGAAACATAACGAAATTTTCATCATAAAAAACGAATTTAAGTGTTTGTAGCGACTTCCCGTATATCGGCACATTGATGCTTAATACACTGAGCCAAAAAAGTTCATGTATCCAATGAAAAAGTACATAGATTTTAAGAATTGTTCGTTAAAACCTCTCCAAAGAACTTTTTCGTAGAAATTTACGAACATTTCCTAGAATATAAGTACTTTTTCGTAAAATATGTAAACAAATCCACAGAAAGCATATATTCATTCATAAATTGTAAGAAAATTTTCTTAGATTCTATGAATTTTTTCTTATATTTTAAGAAAAACCAGCGCGAACTTCTATGAAACTTTGTTCGTAAAAAACATGTACGTTTTTGGTTCAGTGTACCTACATACACATTTTTCTGCTCGCCTAAAAATTTACGATCTCAATGTTCATTTTAATCATGGGAACTTTTTTTGGACTAATCTATATTTTTTCAGATAGTTTTGTAAAATGAAAATTTTCGTCAGGTGGCCGTTCCAGAGTAATGTTGTTGGGGAGTGATGTCGAAATTAACAGTCCTTATCCGGATATGAGCCCGGTTAGCTCCGTTACTCCCTTGCGGTACTGTCCGACATACTCGGGAGCTATTTGGTATGAACAGTGGAACCTTCTAGGTTATGCCATCCCTCCATCCGTAAGGAAGGCGAAGATGGGTAATGAGAGGCATCATATCCGTAGAGTTAGCACGTAATTATCTATGTACATATAAGTCGCTTCTTACGGCTGGTATGCCTACCTCGGGCACATTCTAAACCCCTAAGCTAAAGGGCAGTTCCATAGTAGTCATGCATGGTTTTCTGATTTAATGTTTTCAAACTTGTCGAAAATCAGAATAAATAAAAAAAAAATACAGTTCTTAAAGAGAATTGAATTAGAGCTGGAAAACTATCGATATTGCCGCCTTGCAATATTTTCGATATTTTCAAAATTGACTATCGATAGTATCGACAAAATTCAAATGGCTTCAAATAACGGCTGATTTGCACGGGTCGATTTTGTGTCATGCCATCGTATAAATAGCAATTCAAATATCGACAACAGATATTGGTTTCCTTTAGCACCCAATTGTTAAAAAACTGGATAAAATTATTGGAGAGGGATCAAAATACGTGTTTTGGCGCCATGATTACGAATCCGGAAGCGCCTTTTAATATTTTGCTCCTGTGAAGAGATATTTGCAATCGAAATTGTCTCTACAAATTTGCAAAAAGGTGTTCTGCGGAGGAATACTGGGGATGGCGTAGCCGGTGTTGGACCGGCTGAGGGTCCCAAACTCAGAAAGGTGTTCTGCACACAAATACAATGTATCCCGAAGCAAATTGGGAGCGGACCCGGGTAATTTTTCGGTTTTTTGAATATAACTTTTCACTTAAACAAATAATTGAAAAAGCGCTTCCTGATTCGTGATCTTGAGGCCAAAACACGCCTCTTGATCCCTCTCCCACAATTTTAGCAAATTTTTTAGCAGTAGTGTTAAGAAGACTTAATGAATAATTCTTTTTAAAAAAATAATAATTTTTTCACAAAATTTTACCTTCATTTGTGAAACTTTTGAAATTTGATATATCGCTATCGAAAAAAAACCATCGATAGTGCCTCACCAAAAACAATTTCGATAGTATCGATAGTGCCATCGATTGTTTTCCAGCTCTATATTGAATGCTAAATCAGAATCCACTATTAGAATTTAATAACGGATCGGAACGGATCACCGATGTGCTGAAGGTCGATTTTAAAATATAGAACACATTTTTCAGTTGCTTATTTGATTTCGTGCCGAAACTTCGCACGACATCGGGCATGTATGTACCGGACTTGCGTTAGTGTGTCATCGCTATTAAGCTCTAAAGCTCAAAGTATATTCGTATATCCGTAATTTTTTTTGGCTTCATCGGAACTACATAATTTCCCATTAAATAATTTGTGTATAGCCTTTTATAATTTTCCACGGAAATGATGGCCATAACAAATGATGCCAATATATGGCCTTTTAAAGGTTAAAACGGATACATGTTTATATCAAATATAAACTTCATAAATACAAATGTATAAATATTTTCGGATCAAATACCCTGCATAAACTACATTGAGTCCCGAATTATGTAATTTTGTCTCATCTCAAGTCACAAAATTGAAGATTTGTCGTTTGAGATTTGTTTTTGGACAACATGGAATTGGAACACGAATTGTCTCTATTGATGACTAGACAAAGCTTACAGAATTCAGGATTAAAACTAGTATTAATTTCAAACCAACTAGTCAGCCAAAGATTTGTTCTTAATGTCCTAAGATATGTGCTCTCAGATTTCGGGCAAAAATATACCAGTCTCGAACTTCTTCAAAAGTGTTCAAATCTTAAATCAATCGTAGTTAAACGGACGTTTGAACTAGGGACGCCAGTATTCGCAGAGCTTTTAATTTTGTTTGGAACTAGTTTGGTCTTTTCAGACTAGTTTCATGAATTAGTTTTTTTTCTAACCGCTCGTTGTAGGTATATTGGGTAAGTCTCTAATGATACATACCAATCAAGAAAATTAGTCACTTTTATTGACACGACATTTTTTTAACTATTATTTACTTTGTATACTCATTTCTCTTTTTCCTCAATTTCGTATGAATGCCGACACTTTGGGTTGCATATTAACTACCACTTTCATAATCACGAATTTCGTGTATTCTTTTCAAATGACAGCGAATTGTTGGTTCGATCGTGCCTTCTTTTACGAGCCGTATGCATAAGCGACAGTTCAAATTTAATTTTCACGCAGTCTTGGAGGGTATTTCCATGGTATCGGACTAGACTTTTTTTTGTACAATAACTAAATTTTTTTTTTAATATTTTGACCTTTTTAGTAAGCCCTTAGAACTGAGAGAGAACCAACACTATTTTTCTCTTAGCTAATTTTAGAGCCTGTTGTTGTTGTTGTTGGTGTTGTTCACGACCAAAATACTCCCCGAAGGTTTTGGGGAGTTATGTCGAAATTGACAGTCCTTGGCCGGATATGAACCCGGTACGCTCCGGTACTCCCTTGCGGTACCGCTCCACTGTCTCTGGAGCGATTTGGCATGACCAGTGGAACCTTCTAGGTCATTTCATCCCTCCATCCGAAAGGAAGGGATGACATGGCATCATATCCGAATATTCAAAAGAAGATATCCGGAATTCTTTAGCTCCCCATTGTGTCCCTTCGTGGACAAAATCGTCCAGCCAATGCACGTCGAACTTTTTCTGGATTTCCCCATATATGAATATGCCGAGTTCTATTTGCCTTTATGTGTTTCTCTACACATTAGAGCCAATCACTTAATAATTATTAATGACGTAAATTGTTTTAGCTTTTAGCATATCCAACCGGTTTCTTGACACATTAACAAATTAAAACAAGTAAGGAAGTCTAAGTTCGGGTAAATCGAATAAATAAAATACCCAGCTGAAGTTTTCAAAACGCAGTGCCACTCCCACTTTAAAAAATTTGTCAAAATATCATAATAGAATGACTAGGTGGTTTATCCTATCAAACTATGTCATTTTATCCATTTCCTTTACCCAATTATGTCAATTTAGATGATTTTCGAAATTTTCGATATCGAAAGTAGGCGTGGTTGGAGGGCGATTTTATCCAATTTCATCAGGTATACTCCCAAAGATACTGGTATGCTTTGTTGTAAATTTTATCGTGCTGTCGTAATCAGTTTAAAATCTACGACCAGTTGAATTTTCAAAAATGCCTCTTAAAAGAGGGAGGTGCCACGCCCACTTTAAAAAATTTATGAAAAATCAAAATAGAATGGCCAGGGGTATTCACCTCTAAAATTATATCATTTTAGCCATTTCAGCTATCGAGATATGTCAATTTATGTGATTTTCGAATTTTTCGATGTCGAAAAAGGAGTTATCATCCGATTTCGCCTGTTTTCAATAGCAATCTACCTTGACCAGTACACGGACTGACGGACGGACGGATAGACGGACGGACATGCCTTAATCAACTACCCTTTTCAACCTAAGAACTTAAGTATAATACCCTTGTACTAATACACTGGGTATAAAAACTTATTTGCCTGTCTTGCTACTTTAGATTCAGCACGACCTGGATCCCCTGGCGTTTTATTATTGATTCATCATTAGTTACGATGTGACATACTTACGGACTTACGATCATAAGTGTTCTACATGTCACTGGTAAGGTATACTGATGTCTGACATGTATTGCCACCGCCCACTATGAGTTATACAGACAGACAGACTATGATGAATGAACGACGACCTAGTAGCAGAACTAGTTTCAGAAAAGCACAGTCTCAGCAAATGACTAAGTATTTGGTTCTAAATTTTCAACACATTTGTAGTTAAAAGCGTTTTTGAGTACTAAGCTGAAGTGAGTCTTTCTTTACGGGTGCTACCTCAGAAGCCGCTGTCTTACACTAATTCGGCGGAAGTACGGAATTTCCTTCTTCCAAACTGCAAAGTGCTTGTGTATACAAAATTATTTCATAATCCGGAAAAAGTTGCGAATTTGCGTGAAAAATATTTGCTTTATTTATTTAGATAAGCTAAATGAACTTGGCATTACTCGAATCAATATTTATTAATGGCCACTCACACATTGAGTTATTTTTAGAAATAGAGCAGGTATTTCGTAGATTGGAATTTTTTTTCTACCTCAAATTCCAAGGTTTTGTTTTATAAAAAGAAGCTCAATTATATTATTATAATATAAATGTTTTCGAATTTTGTCCAATAGGCTTACCTCATCATCATCACCATAAATTTCAACCAAATCGGTCGATATACGAAGAAATAAATAAAAGGCAGTAAGGTGGTAACCCTAGGTGCCACCTCAGTTTTAAGACATCATGGTTGGTATGCGGCTGAAAGTACATTTGATTTGATACTCATATTGGCATTCCTTGATCAAAATTCAAGAAAAAATTAAATAGGTGGCAACCCTTTAGACCGCCGAAAATGATCCCAAAACAAAAGTGGCCCCAGAATGATCCCAAAGTTACCCAATAATGATCCCAAACTGACCCTAAAATTATTCCAAAATAATCCCAAAATGTCTCTAAAAGGATCCCAAAATTACCCAAAAACTGTCCCAAAATTATCCTAAAATGATCCAAATATAATCCCAGAATGACTTCAAAGTATACAAATAAAATACGGTAAATGGTAAACCTGGGCGACAACCCTACTTGAAAATATTTTGGTTAGTATGTCGCCGAAAATATCTTTCATTTGATACTCATATTGGCATACCTTGCTCCTGGAAACCGAAGTGGGAAGTCTTAGAATTAAGCATACCTACTATCTCCATGAAAAAGTTCCTCGAAGTCGCTCAAGCGGTTGTCGGATAGTACCGGATATACAAATATACAAGATTAACTCGTTTAAAGTTATAAGATTACTATTACTAACTACTTATCTATCTTCTTCATATATATTCTTAAAATGGTTGGAGTTTTTGTGTGACGAACAGACTGGACAGCTTTTCGCCAGTGTTACCGATTAGGGCAATACCTTGCTAGATATGGATCCAGTAAGCTAGGGTACCTTTTCTATTTTCATTAGCACTCAATCTCTTGCCATGATAGGTTTTTACCGTTAAAAGCTTCTTACAAAGAAATTTTGCTTCGGTACAGTCTTCTGGGGAGAAATTACGTTGAATAGCTTTGCAGCTTAGATATAGGAAAATTTAAAAATATAACTTTTGCCAAAAGAATATTTCTGATTAAATTGAGTATGGCGCCACACCTAGCAATTGCCAGGTGTTCGCTTCCTTTTCAAATCATACATTTGCGTGTAACGCTATCAAACGATATTCTTTAGATGTTCAAAACTTTTTTTTACTTGCAAAAAATATAAAAACATAAAATCGAAAGAATTGACGGTTGACTGGGAGCAATTTAAGGAAAAGTTCTGATTTTTCCTAGTACAAATGCATGTGAGTATCTAGAGATGTACGATTTGAGGTATTTAAAGATCCGGGTTCCGTCTAGTGCTCTCTAGATTTAGTGAAGAACACGGTATTTCAACAGATTGATTCCTCTCATTACCCGTTTTCTCCTTCCTTACGGATGGAGGGATGTTATGATCTAGAAGATTCCACTGGTCATAGCAAATCGCTCCCGAGACAGTCGTACAGTAGTGCAAGGAAGTACCGGAGCGCACCGGGCTCATATCCGGCCAAGGACTGTCATTTTCGACATCACTCCCCAAAACCTTCGGGAAAATTTTTGTCGCTAACAACAACAACAGTTCTAATAAAATACAAAATATTTTTAAAACAGGTTGGGCTATCTATGCCATGAAAATCTTCGCAGTCTTATCCCTTTGCAGTCCCATCCATGTAGGAAATATTAAAAAATACCAAAAATTGGACCAAATCCCGGTCTTAATGCCTTCGCAGTTAGTATTTTCGGCTCTTCAAAAACCCGGTTACTCTGATCCGGTTCTAATGCTGGATAACATAAAAAAATATTAAAAGAAAAAAGGTTGGGGTATCTACGCTATGAAAAGCTTCGCAACTTTAGTCTTTTTAATATCCCATGCGTTGTAGGAAAAAGTACGGCGAATTGCAAGAAATTGTTTTCTGTTCTTAAAAACCCGGTCCTCAGAGTGCGATTTCTCTTCACTAAGCATCACCAACATCTCACAAAAGAAAACTTCACAACATATTGAAATACATAGTTGATAATTCCTTTGAACTAGAATATGTAATTGTATTTTATTATTTTTTGTTGTAATCGATCTGCTCGATTTGGCTCAATAAATTATGAGTAAGTGTTGGCACGATCGCTTTTAGCTAGAATTATCGCAGTTGAGCGTGATCGCAAGCACGTGAGCCGTTTATACGAAGAACAGAGTTTTCTAGGAAAGCTTTTCATAGGCTAATGGAGGGCTAGTGAGTAATACAGCTTAAAATTAAATGAATGCAAGTCACATATTAGAAATGAATGTCTATGACTTTGTGTGAAAGTCCGTTTTTTATACCCAACACTGATTTTTTTTCTAGTAGGCAAAGTTAGTACAGATTTCAATCTTTTTTGTAGGCAATTCGTAGATATCCTCTTTTATTTTCTTCACAAACTTTGTTTCTCTTTCTATATCGCGCTCTTGGCACTCTCACTTTCTCTTTTAAGTCTGACGTCCTTACCACAGCGCTATCTATCGAGGGCAAATAAAGACATTGATAGAGGTTGCGATTTTGATAGATATCAGGATAATAATAGAGATAGAGATAGGAATAGGGATAGAGATATGCACAGTTATAATGATAAGGGTTAGAATAGGGATAGAGATACGGTTAGAGATGGTGATAGAGACAGATTTCTTATAACTTTAAACGAGCTAAACTTGTATATTTGTACATTTGTATATCCGGTACTATCTCGGAAACCGCTTGACCGATTTGAATGAAATTTGGCATATATTTAGTATGATTGATTCTAAGACTATCCACTTCGAGGTTGCCACTGGGGGCAGTTTACAGGGTTGCCACCTAACTCAATTTTTTTTAACTAGGCACCAAGATATGCCAATATGGGTATCAAATGAAAGGTATTTTCGGCGACATACCAACGAAAATATTTTAAAATAGGGTTGCCACCTAGGGCTACCATTTTACCGTATTGTATTTTTATATCTTGGGATCATATTTGGATTAATTTAGAATCATTTGGGGAGCACTTTGGGATAATTTTGGGGCTATTTTGAAATCATTTTTGGCTCAATTTTGAATCATTTTCGGATCATTTTGGGATAATTTTTGGGTCATTTTGGATCATTTTTGGGAACATTTAAGGGTATTTGTGGGGTCGATTTGGGATTATTTCAGGGTCATTTTGTGATATATTTGGGGTCATTTTCGGATCATTTAGGGATCAAGGGTCTTTTTGGAGACATTTTGGGCCATTTGGGGATAGTTTTGGGATTAATTTTGGGTCGTTCTGGGTTCAATCTCGGATGATTTTGGGAAAATTGAAGGGTCTTTTTGGAGTCGTTTTGGGATCATTTTATTATTATTTTGGGATAATTTTTTTTATTATTTTGGTATTATTTTGGGATTATTTAAGGGCCATTTTGATATAATTAAAGTAAGTACAGTTTGCTCTAAATTGATAGCACCGAGCAAGCTGGGTCACCAAGGTACTAGAAATAAGAAAGGAATAGGAATAAGATTATGAAAAGATATATGGACAGGAAGAGAGAAAAGGAAAAAAAGAGATAAATGATATGAAAGATAAAACGGAAGACGAAGAGACAGATTAAATTAAAGACTATTTCAAAACCCTTGTAAAATCATTAAAATCTGTGTGAAACCATCAGATTCAATCTCCTTTTGTTTCGAGGAAACACTTTTTCCCATAGATAGTCATTGTACGATATTTAAAATTGTCTTGAAAAATGGATTTTGAATTGTAATCAAAATCCGACACATTGCAGCTATTCCCACTGACACATTTAAATACAATCATAGGCGCCGTTTCTCCGCAAATTCAGAGAAAAGCGCAATATGAATGATTGAGACGATCGACAGATCAATGATTTACTTGGTAATGGGCAAGCATACATATGTAGGTGAGAATTAAATGGTTAAACAGCGCGCCAAAGAAATTACTTAAATTGCTGAGCAGCTGGAAAAATTTCAGTTCCACGCTGGCAAGCAGAGCGTAAGCAAGAATAGATTTTTGGAAAATACTAAAATTTGAATTTAATATCAGAAAGGCGTATTTTATGAATTCATTGCAAAACAAAAGTTAAACAAGAAGCTGGAGAATAAATTATAAAACAAGTTTTTTAAATATTTGAAATTGAATTTTTAAATAGGCCAAAGTATTTAAAACATGAACGAGTCAAATGCGAATTTTAATGAAAAATATGAAATTGAAAATGTTAAAGTTAAACAACCAAAAATACTTAAAACTATAGACAAAAATACCAAATTGAATGAACTAAACCAAAACTGTATAAAAAACTTTGAAACACAAAATCGTGAAACAAATCAAGAGAACTTTATAGTAAAAAAACTAAGCGAAGAAATAAATTTCAAAAACACTAAAAATCAACACAAAACAAACGTGAACCAAGAAATAAATCAAAAATCCCCAAAAAATAAACAACAAAATCAAAAACCTACACAACAGCTCCAGTCCAGCAAACAAACAGACATAACCAACATGGTTGAACGTTTTGTCGAATCACTACACATCAACGACTCGGGCGCGTTTGATGCCAGTTTCGAAATCAAGCGCATACCCGAAACACCAAAGCGGCTGCTGCGGCATCATCGCTGCGTCACCGAGCTAGATCGCGAAAGTTTAGCGCGCTTTGTGCGTGAATTGGAAGCGCGCCAAGAACAGCAAATGCAGCGCCAACGACGAGAGGAATCGAAATCGCCACATGCTTGTCGACGCAACAGCAGCACCACGCTCAACACAACACCCAAAGGTTCACCATATTTTTGTCGCAAAGCTAAAGCGCTCTACCAGAGTGTCTTCAATAGCGCAAATACAAGCGGCCACAGCAGTCGCAGCAATTCACCACGCCCACTACAAACGCAGCATGAGACCAGCACTCCAGATACACAATCCACACACTCAGATCTCGGTTATGTTGATAGTCAAACGCACTTTGAAGAACTCGAGCAGCCGCAAGTAGCGGAAGACAGCAACTTGCAACGCGCGCAGCCTGAGCGCTCCAGCTACCGTTCCGCTGTTAAGGTGTTGCAGTTTTTCTCAGGCAAAAAGAAATGTCAAAAATCAAAGCGTTCGAAGAGTGATGCAGATGCATGTGTGATGCGCAGCACGCACGCTTCACCTGTGGCCATGCAGCGCGCAACAGCGCTCGGTTGTCAACCGTTGCCACATTCCGATGTGGAAGACAATAATGAAGACTCAGCAGACTACTTTGATGAGGATGAATATGCATGTGATGGAAATTTTGTTGAAAACATAGCGGAAGATGAGGAGCATGATGATGGCATCTCATCGGCGAGCTCAAATCTTACACAATCAAGCAGCAGTCATCAACACTATTCACCTGATTCATCATTTGAAATGCATTCGCCTTTGGTACCCACCTTTAAAGTGACACCACCGCACATGAACAAACCGTGTCGCAATGCTGCCTATGAGTTTGCGCGTTTCCTACGCGGCTCCTTCCATGCTAAACGCGCTTCTGTCACAAAGCTACGACGTTCTATCAGTGATCCAGATGCATTTCAGGAATTAGATTTTGAGTGTCAACGCTCGGCCAAATGCAGCGTGAAAAAAGGGAAAGGCGTTAAAGCAAAAGAGTCAACGCGCGCTGTAACGGAGCAGAAAGTTAAGGCGGCGAGTGTTATACGCGTGAGTCATATCTAACTAGCTATTCAATGTACATCTCTAACTTCTTTCAAAATGCCGTATTTTTTATCCCAGTATGTATTTGCGTGATGCCGCATTATGGCCAACTCTCGCAACCTAAGTATTATACTCTTAAGCTTTTTTTCTATATTCCTTAGATTTTAAGTAATTCGACTTCCATGTGTTATATAATAGTATCTTTGTATGATATTTTGATGAATTTTTATTGTGAAAAGATATAATTTATGGAATTTATTACTGCATTACTCAAATGTGCGCTTGATTGCAAGACATTTGATTTTCATTAAAATTCATTGCAAAAATTATTTTTATTAAAACATTTTTTTTTTTGGGTGGGTTGAGGCGTATGAAATATCGTCGCTCGCTTGCCAGAAGCATGAATGTGCCAAAATTTAAAATTTGGGAAATCGTTTTCAAAAGTTTATTTCCAAAGAAAATTTTTTAAAGTTTTTGTTGTGCTAGAAAACCGAATTTGCTATACATTCATATTTCTGGCGCAACAAAAATGTTTAAAAACTGAATTTTTTTAAATTTTTGTTGTGCCAGAAACATGAATGTGTTGCTCTCGACGACAGATACCATTACGTATACGTAACAATTTTGCTACACATTCATGTTTCCGGCAAAACGAAAATTTTTTGGGGTAGCCATCAACATGGCAAGAGGCTCGAACTCTCTTGACCCTTTAGGCATCTCCAAGGTGATGTTAAAACATCTCGTCGGTGAAAGAATCAGATGTCTTTGATCTGCAAAGTCTGATAAACCGCTCCATTACCCCGTGAACGCTTGAGAAATCAGGGAAGGCCTCGCCACAGAACTGCCTTCGTGGCTTTGAATTTGTCAAACGCTTTAGATAAAGTCAACCACGCTGCATTTCTAAATGACAATGAGAAAACAAGCCTTCTCCGAGGAAAGGAAAGAACCGTTTTGAGGATGAGTGGTGCTGCAACTTACATAATTCTCTCCTCATCCTATCTAGTTGCTCTCACACAAAAGATCTTGTAAATGGTCGCGGCGTATTAAGGCCTTATAATAATCTGGTTGCTCCAACTCTTGGAACCGACTTCGGCTCCTATGCTCATGACCTGGAGTGCGCAGGTGAACAAGAGATTATGCGTCCACGTCGTTAACCGCATCCTACCGACTGTCTGCCGCTACAGAGTTTTCAGTGTGTCATTTGATCTCATGTTCACTCCCTCAGCAAAATTCACACAGAGTCGCTAAGGAACTTTGTTAGCTCCTTATCGATGAACGCTGTCATACAGACAAAAGAAAAACCTTTTGTGGCAAAAAACACGATTTTTTCCTAGGAATTCCGTCCGAAGATATTTATGACATTCCTGGAGGCCGAAATTTTGAGATGTCTCTTCGGTAGAGCGACCCGAGGCTGTTTAATATCACGAGGGAGATCAATGCCTCGAATGCTTTAGGTCCCGAACGACTTGACCCTAACACCTACATAGGTTTGAGAATAAACCCCTATACGAACCATCTATCTTCACATGAAACCATAAAACAATACAATCCTCCGGCTTCTAAGCTATTCAGTTTATTTGTGAACACTAGGGTGGTCCTTATTTTTAGGGAGACAATTTTATAATCAGATTTTCAAAGACTCAACCCCTAAATCGATATTAGTTAATATAGCCGACGATATCAAATACAAATTTTGTTCTCGATTGGAAACGATTAAGGCGTGTAGCACGGGGTCAAAGTTCACATTTCCTATGGAGACTTAAAAAATTAAAACGATTTTTCTTTTTATCTACCACCTACGACACGCCTGCTATCGATTTTGAGTATTAGATAAGTCTACATTGGATAGTCTGGACTTTAACCGCCCTGCGACACGCTATAAACGTTTCTAATCGGAACCAAATTTTGTATGTGATATCTTGGAACATAGTGATTTCGAGTATTAAATAAAAAGAAAAATCACTTGTTTTTCGAGTCTTCATAAAGGATATTTGAATTTTGACCTCCATGCGACACGCCTAAACGACCTACAATCGGGATTAAAATTTATGTGAGATTTGATTATAAGGACCACCCTAGTTAACATATATGATAACCTGTGATGGAAACAACGAGTAAACCTCGTTATGATCACGGTGAAAGGGGGTCAATGTAAGCCTGCCCTAACCGAGGAGGCTTAATTCACGACCAGCAGCAGTCAAAAATGGAAATGTAGGACAAACTCTCTCCGGAGACCATGTGCTATTTCCCCTCTTTTTCATATGAATACATGAGTCAATTAAGTTGCCCCATATCTGGATCAAGCTCCCTACCTAATAATAAAGATATCGTATTCGGAAGAAGTTGGGCTACTGAGACCTTCTAACCCCTCGCTCGAGTTAAACAGCGATTTATCTGCATCTTTTGTACTCTATATGAACACTGGAGACTAAAGTCGTGGTTGGCACCTTAAAACGCGGCACTTTTGATTTCTGCGAAACTTTCAATTACTAACAGCATTTAAATTTCGCTGTCAGGCATTCAACTCACATAATCTAACCATTTCTATGCAAACAGCGTAAAATACGTTTTCCAAACACGGGTTTTGTTTGTACTTAAGATATGTTAGATATTTGCCGAACACTTAGCTATCACCTTATTTACTTACTTGCGTACATGTCTCTTTAACATTAGCTAATCCGGCATCGAAATGGGATATTATGATTATCCAATTTTGCAAAAAATCCTTTTAAAGAACAATGTTGTATAATGGAGAGAGTGTTGATAACCCTAATAGGGCGCGTGACTTATAGAAAGTAAAAATAATTTCATAATTGTAAAGCTCATTTAAACACTGAAAAACTGTTATGAATGCATCTCCATGTGCTATCTTCATTTATCGCTTATTTATAATTTCCATTCAAAATAAACATTTCTCTGATAAGATCTTGTCAAATCAATTGGAGCAAAAAGCGGCGAATGTTTATTTTTAGTTCTTTCCATTTTTATACCTTTTATGAACATGAAATGGTGTAATAACTTTAGTCCGATGTTTGTAAGTATGAGAAGAAGAAGAGATGTACCCATCAATAAGTATACCGAAATGACCAGGATGACGAGCAGAGTTGATTTAACCATGTCCGTATGTCTGTTTGAAGGCAAACTAGTCTCTTAGTTTTTGAGATATTTGGCTGAAATTTGGCTTGTTTATAACATAGAAACCATTTGTCGGCACCAGCAAGATCGGACCAATATAACACATAGCCCCCCATACAATCGATTATTCCGATAAACAGTTTATGGGCTATAACTCCTGAAATTAGGTAGTTAGGTCGTTACAATTTTGCAGCTTTTTCACTCCTTACACATGTAGAGTGGGCACCGCAAATCTGTAAGATTGAACAAATTTAACATATGACCCCCATACTATCGATTATTTCGATAACAGGGTTCTGGGCTATAACTTTTCCAATTAGAAAACTACGAAATTCAAATTATTTGTCCATATTGTTGTTGTTGTAGCGAAGTGTAGCCCTGCCTAAATGTCAGACAGGGTCAACCCGAGTGTATTGCTCTTGGCCGGGTCGATATAAGAAAACGGTCCGGGTCGTTTCGGCACGATGGGTACAGCACACGTACTGGTACCGTTCTCGTAGAACCGGCAATACAAGAAACTAACTAGCCGTGTAGGCCATGTAGGTCATTTAGCGTTACCCAGGGTGCACCAACGGGGAGGCGACCTACTCTTACACACCTAGTTATAACTCCTATACAAGCCATTGTTTCGATAAATTCGGTTTGAGCTATAACGATAAATTCCACACAGATTGTTCTGAGGATAGAACAGTGAAAGTCGTAGGTAGCATTGATGAAAGGTATAAAGGTTTCGGCACAGTCGAAGACAGCTTTCCTTACTTGTTATTGCTTTTATTGTGTCATATCAACTGCTGGAAATTTTTGCAATCTACTCATTGAGTTAAGTGCTGACTATTCTATTATATGTACAAAATTTTTATTTTGTTCTTATTTGCCACGCTTTGTGTAGTTAAATTTCTTTTAATTGATACCCTCATGTTTGTCAGCTATTTCTACGTATTGAATTATATTGAGTCGCGTTTCATTTGTATTATGTACTTGATTATTGCGTATTTGTTGTACGGTCGTTGGACGGCAGTCAAAGCCCCTATAGATTATTTATTTCTTTTTAACATCTATTTTCGCTATTTTCCGGCTTTTGAATATGCATTAGTGTCGATTTTGTTTTCATTGAATTGTTATTTATTTCCCCTTTTTCGTTTTTCTCTTTGTTGATGCGATATGACAATATGCCAACATGATACGAAAAGTCTTTAGAAAGTTTAGTTAAAAAGGGGCGGGATCGCAAATATTTTAGAAAATTTATATATTTTCGCTTTTACGTTTCATTCATTCATTGATTCTTAACCGGTGTTTGGGTAATATCACTTTATCTACTATACAAATATTTTGAGCCAACTTTTTTTGTTCACGGGAACAGGAACCAAATTTTGCGATTCCAGAACTTAAGTTGGACCTCTAACAATAATTCCATACAAATTGCATTGAATTCCATACAACGGATTTTGAATGATGCGCGAACAAACAGGCAGACAAAAATTTTGAAAACCCTTGTTTTGGCTCCTAAATCTCTGAAAAATTACCCTTTATTAGAGTTTTAGAAGCCCAAACAGGAGTTTTTTAAATTAAAACCACTTTATAAGAGTTTTTAAAGCCAAAACAATGGTTTTTAAGATTTGTGTATGTCTGTCTGCCTGTTTGTTCGGGCATCATTTAAAAACTGCGATATAGAATTGAATTCGATTTCCGTCTAATTATTGCTGGATGTGTAGCAAAGGCTTAGGATCCATTTTACCGCGTCTTTATAACGTACAGACAACAAACTGTTAAAATTTTCTGGGTATTTAAATTTTTTGAAATCTGGTCACCTTAATTACTTCCATACGCTCAATTGTAATTCGCAAATGCTTCATCCTACATAGTATTTGTATCTCACCAGCTGTTAATAATCAACAACGCACAAACAGCCGGCAAAAAATGCAATACGAGCGTATCTTTTGAGTACATGTTCGTTTGTGTGTATAAAAAATGCTATGAAAAACACCACCCATTTCTTAACTCATTGAGGCATATACATAAAGGCCATTCACTCTCTATTATCAGCTCAGTTGCAATATAATACTCTGGATAAGACTCTCTCAAAGCAATGAACCAAAACAAACAAAAAACCAAACATACAATAATATCTCGTTCGATTCTCGAAACGAAAAGTAAAGAGAATGAGAGAATTCACAAACAAATAAAAATTAATAAAATATTTCTGAGTAGATCAGTGCTCTCATGAGCTAATACTGAACGACATTTTATGTTATGCCATGCCGCTTAGTAAATAATAAATGGTATAACTGAAATACTGCTTGCTTAATGATTATTTAGTATGAATTTAGTAGTATTGGCTTATATTCGTTGGCTCCACCGCAAGTCGCCTTTTCCTTTATCTTTGAAGATAATTTTAGCCTTGTACTGTGAATACCAGAGGTACATATGCACCATTTAAAATCCCATCGGTATGGAAGGCCCCACGACCCATTCTCTCTATCATGCATTTGCCTTGCGTGGTTGGGACTAGCTTCGTTTTCATACGTATCGAAATTCAGGGGTGTATTCCAGAGATGTGCACTATGAAGAATACGATTTGCAGGGTTGGGCCACTTCGAAAAACAAAATTCAAATAAAAAATTATTCATCATTTATAAAATTTTGAGTGGTGAGAGACAGGTTAATTTTTATTCAAAAATAACATGTTACCAAAATGATCCCAAAAATAGCTCCAAAATGATCCCGAAAATGGTCCAGAAGTGATCCCAATTTTTTTTTTTTTTGAAAAACCAATAACCGATCACTCATCACTCGAAAAAAAATGTCCATCCCATCTCTCCTTTTTTCTGGAGTTGTTGAAGATTTACTTTGTATATCTTGGTATCGACTTTCAGTCGTGCAGAGTGAATACTTCTACAGATATCGCCGTGCCATACGAAAACTAACACTTTTCAAATTTTGTAAGAAGACTAACACTTTAATTTTGTGTCTGACGAAAACTAACACTTTTGGCTAGTACATTTTCTTCAAAGAAAAACTAAAAGTTTTACTTTTCGTCAGACACAATGAAAGTGTTAGTTTTCGTCAGACACAAAATAAAAGTGTTAGTTTTTTTCAGACACAAAATAAAAGTGTTAGTTTTCTTCAGACACAAAATAAAAGTGTTAGTTTTCTTCAGACACAAAATTTGAGTGTTAGTATTCGTATGGCACGACGATATGTACTATGAAAAATCCCATTTCTATGGGAGGCGCTACGCCCGCTTTTTTCGATATCTCCCGTTTTCCTAGAAAATTTTCTCAAACATTTCGAAAATGATGAGTAAAAATTCAGTTACCTATGTATATCTTCTATATGTATATAAAATTCTACGGGCTTTTGGTGTGACGAACGGGCTCAAAGACTACTGAACGGATTTTAGCTTAGTTTTTACAGTTTATTCTTTGAAGTCCCCTTGACATGTTCTATATTTTTCCCGCTAGATGGCGCGTATGGTTCGATCATGTATGTACATATGTACATATCATCCAAAACTCTGTACCAAAAAATTAACCCGGTAGATGGCGCTGTAGTCGAGCTATTCATAACTACAGATCTTTCACAATTCGCAATTTTCTTATTACTTTAAAATCTTGCTCAGTGTAAATGGCGCTTTAATATTTTGGGGTGTATCTCATATCTCACTGGAGTATCTCTGTAATGACTCTCAGTTTGTATTTCTTTCTACTCTCGGTTTCAGTTTCTTTTTCCCATTGTGTTTTTTACACTACTGTTTTCATTTTAGTCTCTTCATGCACTTTTATGAGTACTATTTTGTGGGGTTTCAAGCGCTGCTCAGCTGGCAAATACTGCAAAAGATTTACCCATTGACGACTGGGTTCATGCGTGTCGAGTTTACTTTTAAAGTCAGTTAGTCAGTTGTTATCGTTGTCGGTAGTTGAGTATTTTTGCACGCTGTATTGTGCGGGGTTTTATTCATCATTATATTCGTGCGCTTGTTTGGCAGTTTGGGCCAGTATTGTTCAGAGAAGTACGTGAAGCGAAACGTGGTATATACAGATAATTATTTTGTACGTGCTCAGTGTGAAATGTTTTCAAGTTGTGTTTTGTATTATTTGCTCGTTTTAGTTGTATGCTTCTGAAGTTTTGCGTGTGTTTTACTGTCGTACTGTTTAGTAGTAATTTTTTTTTAATTATAAAAAATATATACACTCACATTCTTTGCGGTTGCATGAGATATAATTTGCAGCAAAAAAAAGTTAAGAAAATGCAAATTAAAAACAACTTGATATTGCCCTAAAAGCGCCACTAATGTTATTGGCACGTGCAAAATACAAATACATTCATACATGTAAAACAAAAACAAACAAAATCTAAGTTAGAAGCTAAAACGAACTTTAAATATCTAGTTAGTTATATCCAGTTTCAGGACTGGGTAAAAATACCCTCGACTTACATACATAAAAATTTGCGGCTGAGTGGAAGATCCCCATATTTTAAAATATTTTTCATAAATGCCCAAATCTTAGATGGGACGTTTTCCAAAAAATATTTTGAGACAACAAAATGAAACTTTTTTTGAAAAATGCTCTATTTCTCAATTTTATTAAAAAAATGTCCAATCTCCAAACTTTTTTCAATAACCCAGTGGGAAAGTAGGTAATGCATTGCCTTTTTCATCCATGACAAGAAGCATGAGCAAAGTAACGCATGAAAAAATATTTGAAAAATTCCCCATGTAATGTATTTCGTAAGGCTTTATTTTTCAAAAACATTACTTTTCCTATGACATTGCTGTAGAAAAAGTAATGCATGAATTCCATTATACATAAAAAATTTTATAGGGGATATACCTTACTTTATACATTACCAAACATTACCTTTTCCCACTGGGAACGCGCTTCCTAAAAGTTTGTTTCAAAAACCCCCTCTTTTAGTTTATGAAACTCATTCTGTGGGCGGTGTCACACCTATTATTCCAAAATTTTCCACTAAGCAACTTTTCTAGGTCTGAAAGGGATCCTACAACATCGGGTAGCCTGGAAAGCAGCTCCAACTCAACCAAAGTCCTAGGGATGATATCAATAAGAGCATACGTATGATACACAGACGGCTCTAAGACCCCAGAGGGTATTGGAAGAGGGGTATTCGGCCCCAGAACTAATGTGTCCTAAAGATTTTTCAGGTCAAAATCGAAGCGATTAACGTCTGTGCGGAGATAAAACTGAAACGAGGGTACACAGATGAGAGGATCGCTATTCTTAGTGATAGCCAGGTTGCACTCAAGGCAATAGCTTCAAGGGAGATCCAATCAACTCTAGTCATTGAAAGCGTAGAGCAGCCAAATCGCTTGATAACTAGGTACATCATCAAGCTGGTCTAGACTCCATCTATTCCTTCTTTACGGATGGAGGGATGACATTACCTAGAAGGTTCCACCGGTTATACCAAATCGCCGCAAGGGAGTACCCTAGCGTCGTATCCGGCCAAGGACTGTCAATTTCGATCAGACATATTATCAGCCTATAGCTCGGAAAATCATCTTTTTGCATGCAGTTCTATACCTACCGACCCTTTTCGCTCCCATACTTGGAAAGTCCCTTTGGGACACCTGTAGGATTAAAACCAATGGATGGTGGTATAACACGTGGCGTGAGGTGCATATTTCGAGGGGATGCGATATAGCAATTCACGTCTTTTCAATGCCCCAGGACGGCATCCAAAACTAACTAAGGGTCAGGCGCTGATTGGCTATTTGGCCATGGGCGTGTTTGCAGTGGCAGACAAGTTGTTTTAAAAGAGTTGGCTAGGCCTCTATTCACTTCAAAACTCTTTCGGAAAGGTCAATTTAAATGGTAGATACACATAGCTGTGATCCGGACACACACTCAGAAAAGAGTTCCTTATTTTAAAGAAAAATTTCTCTTATTTGGCTCCAAAGGCTTCCTTAACATACGTAACATCTTCCTTAATTTAAAGACTTTTTTCCTCAATTTAAGTAAAATATTTCCATGTCTTTGGAGCCCAATCAGGGACATTTTTCCTCGACTCTTTTCTGAGTGCAGGACTACTCTATCTTTTCTTCCTCCTTTAAGGACGATTAGGCGGGAGGCGAACATATCCGATTGGGTAGATTTAAACAGACTAAGAGGAACACGAAGACAGTACAGTAAGAAATATTTATTCAGGTTTTTTTTGTGTCGCACCGAGGCCAGAGCTTGAGATGTTACGAAGCTTTGGTATAGTTTCCAAAAGGTAGAGTTCGGTTGCGATTTGTTGAGTTGGAGCAATTGTTTGATGGGTGGGTTTGCATTGGCGATTTCTATTATTGAGGGGTATGGCAACCTTGCTTGTATTTTTTTTACTCGTTTCTCTTTTTATTAATTTGTTGACTAATAACTTTTGCCGGCCGCTAATTTGCAAACCCTTTATTGACGTTATAGATGATTTCAGTTTTAAGCTGTTAATTTTTTTTTGTATCTTTTTTGTCATTTGAATTTTTTTTTTTTTGTGTATATTTAAATGTTTCGCACGCTGATGAAATGCAAAATGAACGTTACGAAAAGTATTTATGGGAATTTGTTGGTTAACTCGCACTCGAATGACTGACTGTGGCAGCGGAGGATCGTTTGTTTATTTTCAAGTTGTAGTTGTTGTGGATGATGACGATGAATCTACTAAAAATGTGTGCGACTGAATGATTGCATCGACCGACAGACGCCTGCGCATTACAATTGCCAATTGACGCAAATAAGGAGTCAAGTTAGCGACAATTTTTTTGTTGTTGTTTTCTTTTTCTTACATAAGTTAAATAAATTGTTACAAAGAAGGTAGGTACATGTGTACTACTGATGAGGTATCTGAGTGTATGGGCTTTGGAGTTGTATCTTTTTTTTTAAATTAAGTCGCTGCCTAACATTTTATTAATAGTTTTTCGGTATTTCATTGTTGTTGTGTTCTCAGAAATAGGTGGAGTTATACTTTGAAAATAAATAAACTTTGAAGCGCCTTTTACTACGAAAGGTGTTCAAGAGAATGACATCTGAATGCATAATACTACTAACTTTGGCTGCTTCGTATCAAAGCACGCCAGTCGTTCCTTTTTATCGACAACTGACGCCAATTGGAAACACCAAGGGTGTTCAAGTCATCCTCCACTTGTTGTTTCCATCTCAGTTGAGGTCTCCCCACTCTGTTGACGAATTCGGGTGTCGACAGAAAATCTTCTATGTCGAAGCTTCCTTGTCCATTCGCATAACATAACCCAGCCAGCGGAGCCTTTGGGCTTTAATTCGCTGCACTATGCACGAGCTCGTACAGCTTATCGTTACATTTCCTTCGATACTCGCCGTTGGCATCACGGGAGGAACCATAAATCTTCCGGAGAACTTTTCTCTCAAATACTCCGAGGGCCATCTCATCAGGACTGGTATGATGAGAGACTTATCTACGATGGGATTCAGCCTTTCACACAATACCCTAAAAAGAACCTTATATGTTATATTAAGAAGACTGATTCCGCGGTAGTTGGTGCGGTTAGCGGGAACGCCTTGCTTGTGGGTTGGGCAGAACACATCTGGAGAGATGCACTCCTAAGACCATATTCTGCTTAAGAGCTGATGCATACTTTTTATCAGCTCTTCGCCTCCGTGTTTGAACAGCTCGTCGGGTAGTCCGTCTTTTCCAGGCACTTTGTGGTTTTTGAGTCGAAATATTGCAATCCTCACTTTATGGTGGGACGACCTTTCCATCGTCAGGGATTGGGGTTCAACGTCTCCCTCGCAATTTAGCAATGAGGAAAAGTATTCCCTTTATAGCTTAAGTAGGTACACTCTGTACGTCGGTTACCAGGTCGACATTTTTGTCCTTGCAGGAACTTGCCCCGGTCTTAAAACCTTCCGTCATCCGCCGAATCTTTTCGTAGAATTTTCGGGCAGCATTCCTGTCAGCCAGCATCTCAAGCTCCTCATACTTCGTCCTCACGTTTATTTTTTCTGAAAAGGCGGCTCTCTTCCTTCTTCGCCTCACGATAGCGTTGCCATACACTGCGGGTTGCGCCCATTCGCAACTTCTCCCAGTACCAGTTGTTCATGCGGGCTCGCTGAAATCCTGTTTGGGGCAGCGATCATAAGTCTGTTCAAGTTTATCGTAGAAGGTGTCCTTCTCTACGTCTCAGTTTCTTTCCCACCACGAGCTTTGCCGCGTGTCTGGCCACTATGGTAGACGTCACAAAGTCCGATGGTCGTCTTGCCTGACATCAAGCAGCCGAGCAGCGATACCTTCCCTTGAAAGGGTCCGGACATTCCAGGTACATGCCCTTATCTCATGATCCTGAACGAGGTGAATAGACGCTGCGAAAAAGATCTCAGTGAGCCCTTAAACCAAATATTAGAGAGTGGCCCCCCGGTGCTCCCTCTCTTTCTGCCGCGAGCATATATAGTTCACGTTGCCCAGAGTGCACGAACGAAGACTCAAGGGTCGAGATTGAGCAAGGTCGCAAAGCTAGAGCTGCTTACCCAACTATACAACCACACCCCATTACACTCCAGGGAGGGAACATCTCTACTTTATTAGATGGGAACAAAAGCTATTCCGTACCCAAAGAGGGATTCTCAACACGTCATTATAACAAAAAACACTAAACAAGTATTATACTCCTCAAAATTTCTCTGTACAACATTATTGTATTGTATTACATACACTTGGAAGTTAATTAAAATACCCACAACATCAAGTACTAAATACTGCCACAATGATACTTCATTTCTTGGGCTCAAATTACAATATAATACAAGTCATTGTCGGTTCATCTTATTACAAGCACAGTGGTTGGCTAAAATCACACAGCAAAAGGTGTTAAAGCAAAACCTAAAAGTGTTTGGTGCTCCACCTAAAGCCATACAAACTTAACATCCGTAAAAGTGCTAACTCTTTTTCTTCAACTACCGGCGCACATATTTTTCCCATCAATGTCATACCATAAATATTTCCTCGTTTCTCACACATTTTTGTTTTCCGTTCAATGGTTTATATTTCATTCAGTAAAGCTTCTTCTCACTATTTGCTGCCACTGCGATTTGTTGTTATATATTGCTTGGCTTATTAATATATCATATTTTCTAGTTTTTTTTTTTGTTGTTTCATTTTTTTATTGCGAATTTGATCAGTGTTGCTTGTAAGATTTATTTACCTACTTCCTTTTATCATAACATACCCACGTTTACATCTACATGGTGTTCTTGTTAACTCAATAACTTTTCTTTTGAAGTATCAGATTACCGTTTAGAGATCTGAAACCTTAAAAATATTTTGTTAGCTGAAGTGTTTTGCCGACAATTGTGACGGAAGCTTGGGAACTTTCCTTGTTGTGGCTAACGTGATGAATTTGAAGTATCAGCCTTACTAAGTCAGTTCATAAGAAAGCTTTGGCGCAACTCGCTTTCTTCCAACTTTTTTTTCAAAAAAAACCATACTTGGGTTAAGAACGCCCTATCACAGAACACGTTCAAAAATGCCCTGGTGTCTGCTTTATATTTTTTCCAACAAATTCGTGGGACCTACAATTTTTTGCCGGCTTAGAATCCTTCCATGTCAGAAATAAACTCGGAGAGGTTACCATACCACTGTCGAGGGCCGAACCGTGTTAGAAAAACTTTTTTCCAAAGATTTGTTGGTCTCTAGGGATGAGAACCCGAATCTCAATGCCAATTCAATACAATTCCAGCTGACATAGGTGTTTTTTGATTAAAATTTTGAAATAGGGCGATATTGGGAACAAAATTCTAAGATACGGCATTTTGAAAGAAAAAGATATAGGGCGTTTTTTAAACAAAAGGGGTGAACTCAACCCATATAACGGGGTCCATCCAATACTGCTGTTGTTGTTGGCGTTGTTGTTGTTAACAGTATACCTACTTCGCTCTGCCTAGAGTGCATGATCATTCCGTAGATCATCATCAAGCTCTTCTAACCAAACTCCGAGGACACAGTTTCAAAATTGTTGGACCAGAGCGAATGGGTGTTAGAAGAGCGGGTTCAATGGAAAAGTTAAAGAGATGAAAAGTATCACGGGGGACATACCAAATGTGTTTAAAACGGTGTCATTGAGTCGGGATAGGTAAAAATTTCCTTAATTCGATTCAAAGACATGGTTTCCTTGTTTAAAGTCCGTTTTCCTCAATTTAAGGAAAAAAGTCTTTAAATTGAGAAAAAAGTCTTTAAATTAAGGAATATTTCACTTATGTTAAGGAAGCCATGTCTTTCGAGCCAAAATAAGGAAACTCTTTTCTGAGTGTGTTTAGAACGAGGTTCACAGCCCGAGACCTAAAAAAAGGTGTCAACCGAATCAGTGTGAATGTCGGTTGGAGCTCGCTTATGATTCCGCAGATTAAACAAACGGTAAAGTTATATGATACCGAATCTCGTCATAGTGCTTACGGAAATGTGTTCTTATGCCTAGTGGTGGGTATGCATCCAAAAGGTGACCATTGCAATGCCCGAGCTCTCTAGCATTGAGCAATTTAGCCTCTTGATGAAGATATCCCGTAGCAGTTTTTATAACAGTACATATTTTGGCAAACTTTCAACGTCATTCAGTTTGTGTGGCATACGTTACCATATGGGTGCAGTATAGTCAACGACCGGTCCGGCAATGGCCTTGAATGTATTCAAGAGGGTTTCTTTATCTATACCCCAATACTGTCGGCAAGAGACTTGATGACTTTAATAATCCAATTCTTCAGGGAATAGTCGCACGATTTTTTGCACAACAAACTTAGCCACCTACTAAGCTTATTTTGTCATTGTCTCTTTCAATATTGACTGGGGGCGTGGCAAGTGCTTTTTTCGGCAAGGCTGATGCCGAGTGAGGTTTTTGAGAAAGCTCCAAAGTAAGTTGGTTCCACAGGGAGTCTTCGCAATGGGAGGTTCCTTGGACCAGAATCATAGCGACGTTGACGGTAGTTGTCTTTAAATGCCTAAGGTGTCTCAAAGGAGGTGCGGGCTAGAGAAAATATATGAGAGGCGATAGTAGCTAAGTTTAAGTGTTCTGAGTAGAATATCCCCCTAATTAAGCAAGCGTTTGAAAAGCGACCTATGTATCTCAGAGTTTATCGTCGCTTTTGACTTTGAAGAAAAAGTGTCCCTAAGCGGCTAAAATGAGAGCTTAATAATTTTTCATTGCGGGTCCATGATGGATCAAAATCACATACATACATATCAATACACCAGACCAATATTTTTGCAGTTCCCTTCAGCTTTACGATCTTCTAC
This sequence comes from Campiglossa producta, assembly GCA_964058755.1. Classification (NCBI taxonomy): domain Eukaryota; kingdom Metazoa; phylum Arthropoda; class Insecta; order Diptera; family Tephritidae; genus Campiglossa; species Campiglossa producta. Next base: position 158,066,502 of record CAXKVI010000001.1, read on the forward strand.
TTGTGGATTTTTCTCTCTTAGCTTTTAATGGTATATTTGTATCGCATTTTTGCAAGCTTTTCCATTTCAACTTGTAGATAGGCTACATAATATCGTCGCTCGCTTGCCAGAGGCGTGAATGTGAAAATTGTCCAGATTTGAGTTAATAGGCTCATGTGACTAATCTCTCGTTTCTCTACGATTGACGAAAATACTGGGTTTCCAAAGTACAAGGAACCCACGGAAATTTGCAATGCCATTTTCATGAATGTGTAGTTCAATCTCTGAAAATTGTGCACGAATTCATTTTGCTACACAATCATGTTTCTAGTGGAAAAAAAAGCTTAAAAATTGAGTTTCTAAATTTTTTTTAAAATTTCATTGAGCCAGAAACAAGAATGTATTGCACTGAACCACAAACACCATGACGTATACGTAACTATTTTGCTACACATTCATGTTGATGCTACAACGAACGAATTTTAACCTAAAAGCTATATCAGTGGAAAGAGCATAAGGAGAATACGTGTAACTTTCAAAAATATATTTATGTATCTCAAAAACTAAAATTTCAAATTTTGCGAGAGCAATAAACTTTCAATTTCAAAATTTTAATTTTGGCACATTTATGATTCTGGCAAGCGAGCTACGATATGTAGTTGAAACCAATTATGTTATGTACATTTTTGGTATTTAGAAAACAATGTATAAAGTAATAAGTGATAGTGTCGCAAAAAAATATTCAATCTAATGTAGAACACTCATACATCATAAATAGTTATCTCTACTTCTCATTTTTGCTCTATTTCCCGCAGCAAATTGGCAACTTTATGTAGTAATCAAACGCGCTTCTCATTGATTTTCGCAAAAACTGTTCGTATTTGCTACGATTTGTTTTTTTCCGCTAACATTACTAATTGCTATTTTTATAATTATAGCTGTCATTAAAATTTAAGTGATATGAAATCGGCTATTGCTATAAAAAATAGCACAAAATAGCAAAATTTGCAATCGCATAGAAAGTAAGCTTTAAATCAATGCTTTGATTTTGAAACTGGCGTAGAAAAAATAGCATCATATAAAATATCTCTGAATGCACATTTGTGTTATGTAACCTCAATAGAGTCCATTGTCCACTCAAGCATATCCGGTGCATACGCACGGCAGGAGATGTGAGGAGTACAAAAATTAATAAATGCGACATAATTTTGCAATCACATTGCATAGTTACTTAAATAGTTTGCAGATTTCGCTTAGCAGCATGTAAATTAGGGTAGAATTTATTTTTGAAATTCTCATTATAATAAAACTGTAAATTTCTATATGTTTGTAGACGTATCACTCAAAATCTGCCGAATGGAATTTACTGAAATGTTTACTCCTGGCTTACTAGACGTCTAAGTTAAGATTTAGGATATCCCTTATTTCAATAACTCGTACGATTTTGAAGTTATCGACCGATTTTGCAATTATCGATCAATGTTTTGACCGGCCATCACATATGCGTTTTTATTCCGATTGAAGCTGGCTGAGATCTGTCGCACAGGGGGAAAGTTCCCGCGCCTTAACTATTTTTCCTATATACATTCAGCGACCACCCTAATGTACATACAATTTTATATGGGCAGCTGGGTTAGCGACTGAATGACGATTGCGGTTATACGCATAACTAAACCGTTCTATACCAATGGCAAATTGCTCCAAGCGGTTATATTATTGATTGGTTTGCTAGCTCTAGGTACATGCTTAAATGTCTATTTGCTTAACATCATCAAGATTATAATTTGAATAGATGAGTAGCTTCTGATTGGGATGTTACGGAAGTGAGTTAACTGAAGTCCGAATCGGATATAGCGAACGTTTTTGCTCTGCAAATGCGATTTATTTAGGATGAATACGGCATAAGTCACCAAGGATCATGCGAATAATGGCTGTTGTGATCTATTTGTATGGGTTATGGTGATGATGCTGAACGGTTTATGAATATATTAATTGTGCTGAACGGGTATAGTCGGTCAGAAACACTTTGTTACCTGGCGGGTACGGTCAGCTCCAACAAAACTCTTATGAAGCCATCCGATTTTTCATATTGCTGCTACAAATCCCCTGCAGGTAGGGGTCTATAATACGTCCGCGGTAGGTATGCCTGTCGTAAAAGGCGACTAATATCCAGAGTGCTCATGGGATGTCTTATAACGGTGGCCTCCAGATACCTGGCGCCCTCTGGTTATAATCAGTCTTACTGGGATATCGGGGGCTATGTCCCAGCTGGCCTACTCTCTGACACTCCCTTGGGAATTATATGGACCAATTAAACACAAAAAATAATAATACAAATCAATCTAGAGCTGAAACTTCTCTTAAATGAGTAGGCGGATTATGACCTTTCGCTTATTACCGCATCTAAAACTGAAAGCACACCCACGGCGGGGCTGAACAAACACCCAACGTGCTACTGGAAATGCTGGCAAACGTGAGCGGTTGAATGGTGCCGCTCGTAAGCGAGGGCCGGCACAAGGGGGCGATCCAACAGTACGACCCCACAAAATTTCCAAAAGAGAACAAGGCAGATGCCTCCTCTTGATGGTGAGGCAGCTAGTGCTTTAGTAACCGCGGCTCAACCTGATGGTGCGGTGGCAGGACAGTCACAATCGTTTAAAGATGCCTTGACCACTGTTAAGCTGGGCGTAATCCCACAAGATTATCCTACTACCATCTGGTTTTTTGAGGTATAACACTTTTGGCTTCTGTCCAAAATTCACACACATCCCAACAAACATTGAAGTTAGATATCGATTAGTGGTAGTTTAAATAACTAGCCCCATTTTCTAATCTACAACGTTAGAAGACGACTCGAGAAGCACTTGAGAAACATAGCGTTTTCAAACAAAATGGGACATCCAAACTAATTATCAAATCGAGAAAAGCATATCGAGTCTTAATGTGTTTCTAACAGCCCTATGCTGCGCGTTACCGGTAAAATTGCCATCGGCAAACAATTTTCCCTAAAATACGTTACCAAATAAAATGGCTGCGATTCTGAGCAGATGGTAACGCTCTAATGGCAAAAAAACTCACCAGTGTGTATGGTGAATTGAAAAGCAAACCACAACTCTTCTATGAGCATTTTACAGGCTTCTTTTGGCAAACGAAAATGTTGCTTGAAAATATTGGAAGGAAGTTGCAACGGATCATGACTGTCCCGAAGGCTTTTCAAGTTGTGTCTCCGCTCCAAAATTTCATCATTTTCATCTTCTTCAGCCAGCAGCAATAGTATTAACGCGGACATTTTTACTATATTAAAGGAATTACTGGCGTTAGAAACGTTATACACAGTTTTTATTGTGATTTATTAATACTATATACCTGTTTATTTGTTTGATTTTCACTTTGTTTTATTTATTTTGTTTAATTTTCACTTTATTTTGTTCAATTGCACTTTCGCTTTTTTATTTTTCAAAGTAAACATCAGCTGTTTTATATTGATGTTACCACCTATTTTGGTGGTAACGGTGTTACCAGAAAACTTTTGCCCTCAGAATACCAAAAAGGAGTAAAAGTTGCCGAGTGAATTTGTTTGCCGGTAATAATAAAGTTATTACCACAGTAGAATTGACCTGTAAAGGTGGTTCGAATGTGAATAGAATTGGAATTATTTCTCGAATCATTCTCGAGTCGATTTCTACTGTTGCTAACTTGCTATCTCGTATCTCTCTCGACTCGACAATTGCCCTAGTTATCTAATGTAGCATTCCAAATTTCTCTAACGTTAGACATTTTGTTTGCTGGGATTTACCTACATTTTGATTTTTGCATCCGTAATTTTTACCGCGTGAAATTAATGCGATTTTTGGCAGTTTAATTTTAATCCATCTAATTGCTCGCCATTCATAAAATAATATTTTGTGGTTTTTGGCTGCATTGCAGTAATGAAATTTTAAATTACCTGCTCTTTTATTTCTTGGTAAGCTTACTATTGTATGTGAATTGCAAGTTTTAGTGTATGTAGCTGTTTTTGGCTTCCGGTCTAACCGCAGTCGGTCAGTCATATGCGTAGATTAGTGTGTAGTACAGTAGACCGTTTTTAATATTTTTCTTGCTAGAATGCTCAACAGTTTTTACTGGTACTAATGAAGTTCCGATAATGTGGTCTACCGTTTTGTAATAGAGTAGGTCGCCTCCCCGTTGGTGCACCCTGGGTAACGCTAAATGACCTACATGGCCTACATGGCTAGTTTCTTGTATTGCCGGTTCTACGAGAACGGTACCAGTACTTGTGCTGTACCCATCGTGCCGAAACGACCCGGGCCGTTTTCTTATATCGACCCGGCCATGAGCAATACACTCGGGGGGACCCTGTCTGACATTTAGGCAGGGCTACACCTCGCTACAACAACAACAACATACCCTTTCGCCCATAAATGGCTACCGTTACTTTATACAGTAAAACAGTTTAACTTATATAAACAGATCAAAAATGGAATCCATTAGCGGAGAAAGAAGAACTCCTACTCTATGCATGATGGGCTGAGTGCTGCCCAAGCCTCGATACAATCCTCCTCAAACAAATATGTTTTCTAACGAGTCTAATGTCCACATAGACACGCTTGAAATTATATGTAAGCGTTTTCAATGTTTGCTTTTTTGCTGGCCTATGACATTTCTCATCTTTGGCTTTTCCCACCTATTTTGCATACCATTTTTTTCATTGTACTTTCTTTTGGTCATCACAATGAGACAAAACTGAATGTTGTGCGGGAAATCATGCAGAAAATTATGATATTATTTATCCGCAAAGCGTATGTGAAATTGAAACTGGCTATAAAAATTTTTTTTTTAAATTTTCCTTGTGTAAATTGGTCTGACTGTTGTTATCAGCCGTCTCTTCCCAGTAAACATTTACTGTACATCTAATAGGGGAATTTATCAAACGTTATAAATACCTTATAAAGCGTGTAAACGTTTAAATTTATCCAGTCTGTTCGATAAACTTCCGCGTCGAACTTCAAGTTTTTGTCTGACAAGTACAAATAAATTTATCTAGGGCGTTTACTGAGCTGATAAATGTATAAACTTACGCATTTCGAAAACTTTTAAGGTTTGATGAATCCCCCTAACATGTAGAAGATTTGGAAAACTGTTGAGAGTTATAGAATTCTTTTTAATGTTTCCATATGGCAGGGTGCCAGAACTGACTTTCCTAGTGTTGGTGGTATTAAAAGACCCAATACTGGCCTAGGTCACTTGAGAAAAATGTCCTACTCCAACTACCTGTTCGAAAAATAGTTGAAAAGTCTATGTGAATAGCTTGCTTTCCCCGGCATATTCTGCTTTGTTCATTATTCGTGGCATTTTTTAGCAATTGTGGCATAAGGCTTCAAGGTACATACCCTTTAGACATAGCCCATAGCTTAGAATTAGCCTAAAGCTAGACCATTTGACAACAGTATTACTTCTAGCTCAATACACAGACGATGCTTGAATGAACTAGAGTTGGCTTGAATGAACTACATAGAGTTGGGCTTTAAAGTTCAATGAAAGGTCTAGTTCACTCCGAGTTCTTTCAGACCGTTAAACTAGTTCTTTATGGCCTTAGCTCGGTCTCTTTATTAAACTATAGTTTGACCAATTGAGCTAGTTCAATAGTTCGTAATAGCAACCTAACTTATTAAACTTAAATTATTTCAAAGAAACTTCTCATTGTGTATACAACTAACAATTCTAGGTCTAGGCATTTGATATACATAAGAAAAGTTTCTACGATAAGTAACATAAATTCTCATCTGAAAAGTAGCCACAGAAGAATTTAGTTCACTTTACTGAACGAACTAGTTCAATTAAAATATTTAGTTCACTGGCTCTTAAGTTCAAAAAATTCCTAAACTATTTAATTGTTCGCTTTACTGTGCCAGCGTCAACTTGGAAAGTTTCAAGGTATCCTCGCTTTGGGTAGTTCTCAACCAGTTCCATTTCATCGCTTTTGTAACCGGTACAGAAGGAGATACGAAGAGTGTAGCTGTACGACTGTCTTTTTTACGACTGGTTCACGATTCTGCTACATGATAGGTACTCGTACACACTTATTTACAAATCACTAGCATATAATTTGCAACAACAAAAACATATGTCTGTTCACATGTAAATATCTTGATAGGTACAGAGATAAAGTTGATGACAACAATTTGTGTGTTGTCAATGCGACAAACCTTTGTCTCAATTACTATATCCATTATTTTGCTGTTGTTGTTGCATTGTATTGTACTTTTCTCAGTTTTATTGTCATCCGTCATATTTTCACATACATTCGTTATACTCAAACATACATCTGAGTTGTACACACCTTCCTCCGCTCAACTTAGACTGTCAGCCTAACCCGGTATCTCTATTTACAATTACTCAATGATTGTTGTTGCTATGTGAACTATGTCTATACTTTTTTTTTGATGTTCTTGATTATTTATTTCCTCGCTTTCTGAGTACTTTTCAATTAAGCTCGACTTTTTTTCAACAGTGTATAGAAAGCAAAATGAAACAAGTCCATTTTGAAATAATATGTCTGCATAAGATCAATTACAATTGCCTTTCAACTTCCTTCGATCAGGAACCACTTTTAATAGAACTCCTAATCGAGCTCCAAGCAATGATTTTGTCGCCTTTGTTCCGTTTCGACGAGGAACAACTTTATTATTTTTTTTCCAATATTCCATTTCTGATTTTCTAACTTTCAATCGCCATTCTTCGCCTACAATTATCGTGATCATCGTCATAGCCACATTATATCACGCGTGTGTTATCAGTAATGTTGGCTGCAATTACACCAAAACAAAATACAGACCCAAGAATTCATACACACCAATTTTTCTGATATTTCAACGCATAAATATTTTATGACCTCAATTGTGTTCACTTTCCTTCGTTATGCACTTGACGCTCGCTATACATATGTATGTACTCATTGTGGTGGTGCTCGTCGCTGCTCGCAAAAGCAAGTCAGCCATTCAGTCATGACAAGCGGCAAATAATTGTAGATAACTACATAGGCGAGGGCCCCGAAAAACGGTACTATTTAGTGATGAGCGCGGTGTATATCGGGAACGAGAGTACGGATATTGAAATAGTTTGGTTGAACGATATCGGAAGGTTGTGTATGAATTTTCGAAATCTCTTGATCTGTTTTGTTAGGAGTGAAGTTTAAGGAATCTACATTATTTGGAGTTATTCAAAAATCGATCGTAGGAATCTCAATTTTGTACTACCTAGCTGCCACTGAGCAGTACATTTTTCAAAATAATAATTTTTCGGTGAATTCGAAATTGACAGTCCTTGGCGGCCTGATAGGAAACCCGGTACGCTCCGGTACTCCTTTGCGTTATTGCCCGACTGTCTTGGGAGCGATATGGTATGACCAGTGAAACCTTCTAGGTTGTGTCATCCCTCCATCCGTGAGGAAGCTGAATATGTGAATGTGTGAGAGGCATCATAGCCCTGTTCAAACTTTCTTAGTAGAGTTGGGTATTTTTTATCTGAATGAAGGGTTAAGTTCGCTGTTATCGCGGCTTAGATATATAATAACGTGGTGAGTTTCTAAAATAACATACATAAATTATCATCTGAAAAGTTGCTACAGAAAAGTTTAGTTCACTTTACTGAACGTTTACTCGTTTACTAACGAACTAGTTCACCTAAAATATTAGATTTACGAATTCTGTAGTTCAAAAAGTACCCAAGTCTAAGCCTTAGTGTCAGGACTGCTGGCACCGGTCGTTTCAGAGATAATAGAGAATTTAAATCAAAGTAAATAAGGTGGCAACCCTATTTGGTAACCCAATCAAGACATATTTTTGTTGAATAACGACATAAAGTGCCTTTCGTTTGATAACCAAATTGGCATAACTATCTGATTCAATTTAAACAAAAATGTAAATGTAGAAAGCAACCCAAGTGTCAACTCAAGTATTTAATATAATTTGGTGGCAACCCTAAACTACAAATTATAAAAATCTTGGTAGCGGCAGACCTGGGATTGTAATGTCGGGACATGCGTGTCGAAATGAATACCGCACTCATCGCTAGTTTCAATCCAACAATAAGCTCGTAAATTACCCAGTCTGTCGGTCGCCTTGTTCTACGATTTTACTAGATTCAACGAGTGAATGTTGGCTTAAGTGCATTAAAACTGTGCGTTTTTGCAAGTTTGGCCTGTTTTGAAAAGCTTTCCATCCACTTGGTTGTCTTCAAATATTCAAAAGATAAATATTAATACTTATTTATGTATGTAAATGTATGTATATATATTAGGGTGGTCCTTATTTGTAGGGAGACAATTTCATCATCACATTTTCGAAAGTTCAACCCCTAAATCGATAGTAATATAGCCGAAGATATCACACACAAATTTTGGTCACGATTGGAAACGATTAAGGCGTGTCGCACGGGGTCAAATTTCAGATTGCGCTATGGAGATTCAAAAAATTAAAACGATTTTTCTTTTTATCTCAAAATCGATAGCATTATGGTCGGAGATATTACTTTAAAAAATTTGGTTCCGTTTGAAAACGCCAAAGGCGTACGGAAGGGGGGGTTATAGTTGAGACTACCCTCTTCGACACGCCTTAGGTGTCCCCAATCGGGATACAAATTTAGGTGCGATATAGTTGAACAATGGTGCAACCTATCTAGGAGGTTAGACTGGAAAAGTTGTACATTTGGTTATAAGGATCACCCTAATATATATATATAAGAAATGTGTAGTCCAAACACTTTAGAATCGTTTATTTACTCATTAATTGAGTGCCTTTCTTCTCAGTTGAATTGTAAAACTTGTTAGGTTTTCTTTTCTTTTTGTTGAATGTGAGTAAGTCGCTAGTACTTAGCAACCCATTTCGACTTTGAAAGAATGTTGAACAGAAATTTTTAAAACGCTTCTCTCAATTTATTTTATTTGAACTCAAGGTCAGTAGAAAGATAAAATGGTAGGCGTGTTTTATTGGTTTGAGAAGAATTTTGGAAGAAAAATTCTTTGCGACGAATTGAAGCTTTTGAGTAATCAAACCCAAGTTTAGAGTGTTGCAGAGATTTTTGTTTGAATTGGAGAGTGTATTTTCATGTTTGATCGGCTTTTTAGCGGTTAAGATAGATAGGTCTTACGACTGAGGGACCACATTAAAAAACAGTCCGAATTAATCATAACAAAAAATGCCAACCACCACAAGTAAATTAAAAAAATATCACCCCACACTGCAGCTACTATACTAACGAACAAAGCGTGGTTGCTACATACATATGTATCTACTGCGCATGCGCAACAGCTGTCTTAAGCGGTAAAATACTAATTTTGAATCAAATAACGAAAAATAATGAATAATAGCTTCAAAATCAACGAAAACCAACAAAAATTTCAACTTAATTTCTTTATCGACATATTTGGCCCTCATCTACGTAATTTTTCAATTACATTCAATTATCATTAATTCAAGCTAAAACTACTTGCTTTGCTATAACATGCACGAAAATTAGAAAACTCTATCGAGAAAATATCATAAATCTTCATGATCAATAAGCGTTTGCATTTTTCAGCAGCGTCATGGGCTCTTAGACACTAATTCAAAAGTCGAAGTCTGCAGACACAACAACACAGGACCATCGATTTTTCTCAATCACATAAACAAATCGAAATGTGAAGCTAAAAACACTTGTTGATTAAAGCTGGCTACAACATGCAACTGTGTTAAATGCTGTTTTATTGTTACACTGCAGAGTTTTTGATTAGTCATCTATACAAACGATTAATCTTAACAAACCATTTTCAATTTGTACTTTAGAGTTGTTAATGTATAGCTTATTCGTTGATTGTCGTTTTAGATGCCTGTGTGTTACTTTTTTATTGATTCTTCTTTTTAGACCAGTTGCTTTGATGTTGAAACCATTTGTGATTGCTGTGATGTTTTCAATCACTGATTTGATATTTTCAATGCCTGACTTTGGAATATTGAAAAGAAAAGTCACGGCTGTCCGCTTCATTTTCTCGAACTTTCTAATCAGTAATCAAAAACGGTATAATGAAAAATCCAATTTGTATTAGCAGGTGACGCATCACCTCGTCACCATAATTTCACATCACCTGATGAGAAAGATGTCATATTATTTGGACCAAAAATCTACCTCACCATGTGATGCACGATCTTCCAGTGTGTCGCCCAAAAATTGCAGTGGATTAATCTGTTGACAGGCCCCCATAACAGCAGGTGTAGCACCACATCCCCTGTCGAGCAGGATGTTACATCATTTGGCTGTACATCCAGTTCATCAGATGATTCGAGATCTTTTAGTTTGACCCAAAAAAAAACAGTTACGCAATTCACAAAGTATACTATTTTGTGCTATTTGTCTATTTTTCAAAAAATATATATTGGAAACCATTGAAACTTATAACCACACCACGAATATCACATCACTTGGCTTGAAGTCATGTCACAGCACCTAATGAGAAGGATGTCACATCATTTGGCTACGAATTTGCAGGTGTCGCTCACTTGGCGACAATCAACCAGCAGGTGTGACATCACCTGGTGACCAGAATGATATCACTTCATTGATAAATAAGTAAAACAGAATTGTATCAAGAAAAACAATTTAAGTATGTGTTTCTCAATGCAATTTGCTATCTTTAAGCAAAAAAGTTTACAGTTTGCATGATTACCACACTTACTTTTCACTTTACCATTGTATTTTGTTTTTTATTATTGAAGAAACAGTCACTGGCGTAATTTTATCACGTACACTCAAGGTTCAAAAGTTTATCTGCTTCTTTGTCAATAATGGTTCATTGCTATACGATTATATGAGATTAAAGATTTTAATATATGAATTTTGAATTACAAACATACTGGCACTCGTATGTAGAACATAGGCGAGAAAAAAAACCGCGTTTTTCATAGATCCCAGCAAACATATCGGTTAGAGAACGATTAAAAAACGAATCGTATTCGAATGTTCTTGTCTGGGATAGGGGTTAATGAACGATTTGAGACTTATAGCACTCTCTACAAAAATGTGAAATGGGAAAAATTCCCTCAGTTTTCGCATTTTAAATAAAAAATCCAACGAAATTCCGACAAAATTTCAATCACCGTTTCAAAATATTTTTCAAAAATGCCCTATCTCAGAATTTCCTTGCCGAACGATCTATTTTAGATTCTTTTTCAGAGTTTGTTTGAAGAACGCTCTAGTATAGATTTTTTCCCAAAACGCTTTATTTCAAAATTCTGGAAGAACGACCGATCTCAGATTGAGTTTCAAAAACGCCCTATCCCAAAGAAAATTAAATATCTTTTTAGCTAAGAAGGGCGTTTTTCAACCAAAATTCAAAGTTATTGGAAAAAATTCTGAGATAGGGCGTTTTTGAAAAATATTTTAAAATAGAGTGATCTTCAAATCAGCAGTCGATTTGTGATTTTATGACCACTAGAGAAGATGGACAATGATTTTAAGTTAAACTCTTATCATTTACAAGTAGGCAGTTCTGCAACCAAAAGTTCCCCCCTTTTTTTTATGAGAGACTTAAAAATGTGCAATTTTCCCTTTTACAAAATTTTGCAGCGAAATATCCCTCAAAAAGTGTAATTTCCCACGATTTGGCACCTGTTTGACAGTTTATTCTTTTGACAAGTCCTATCGACATAGGCTATATTATTTCCCGCTAGATGGCGCTGAGGTCGCTATATTTGCAAAATCCTTATATATGGCCCGATTGTCTTCGTGTTTTGGACGTACGCCTTTTAAAAAAATAAATCCGGTAGGTGGCGCTGGAGTCGAGATATTAAAAAAACCCGTTATAGTGGATTTCACATTCGAGTAATTTATCGAATAGTAACGTCGGGTCTGTAAAAAAAAAAAACCTGACTGCCTCGGTAGCGTATCATGGGTTCTCTTTAAGGGATCAATCACCAATCTTTTCACAAAAACTCAAAAACGTTCCGACAGGCGCATAACGTATTAATCTAGAGTTCTTCTCTATAAATCTCATTTGACGTAACAGCTGGCTCTCCTAATTATGGGAAATCTTCATCTTTTTTAAACATTTAAAATATCATCAGTACCAAAATAATAACCAACATTTCTCTCTCTTTCTCTTTCAGAATCCCAATCTTCCCATCAATGCCTCACCCTTTCGTCGCGCTTGGGGTCAATCGTCGTTTCGCACACCACGCACCGACAAACACGGTCATCATCAACAGCAATCCGGTCAGCATCAGAATCTCAGTCCATTAGTGAGACGAGCCTCATCGATGACCGCATCCGACAATGACGTCTATATCAAATCAATACATCACGGCGGCGCAGGCAGCGGCTACCATGATGAACTCAAGCAAGCACGTAGCCAACATCAGATAGCCACAGCAGCGGCTGCTTTGGTTGCAGCACGTAATGCCAATGCTGCTGCACAAATTATAACTGCATCACAGGCTGCAGCAGCCAATGCGACGACCAATGGTAGCAACCACAACAACAATAACAATAACAATGGAGGTAATCACTTGAAATTGCCATTCGTGAAGACCACACCGCCAACAACAACGACAACAACAACAACAGTAGCGAATAGTGTCACAGGTGTAGCTGGTTGGGGTATAGCATTCGAGAAATTGCTAGAAGATCCCGCTGGTATGCACACTTTTGGCGAATTTCTGAAAAAAGAATTCTCTGCAGAGAATATTTATTTTTGGACCGCCTGTGAACGTTTTCGTGCTTTGGAAAGTAGCGCTGAGCGTGTCACGCAAGCAATGGCCATCTTCACGAAACATTTGGCGAACGGCGCGTTAGAGCCAGTAAATGTGGATTCGCAGGCGCGTAATTTAACGCAAGAGAAATTGCAAAGTGGCGAGCCTGATATTTTTGCACCAGCACAAAAACAAATATTTAATTTGATGAAATTCGACAGCTATCAGCGTTTTATACGTTCTGACATGTATAAGAGTTGTTTGGAGGCGGAGGAGAAGCGGCAGCCTTTGCCTTATAGAGCGGAAGACTTGGATGAGTTGCTGAGAACACCGATGCATCAGGCGGCCGTACAGGCGGTGAGCGCTACTCCGTCTAAGGTAAGTACGCTTTGAAGCGTTGAGTATGACTGCCTCAATTTATTTTTGGATCCGAAAGATTCCAATTCAGGTGCTGAACTTAGACGGATATAGTAAGATATAGGAATCATCATTCACCATCATCATTTACTGGCCTCCCTCTTTCTCTGCCGCCGAATTCGGGTGACGATAGGAGCTTCTTTGTCCATTCGCATGACATGACCCAGCGAGCGGAGCCTTTGGGCTTTAATTCGCTGGACTATGGTCAGATCTGCGTAAAGCTCGTACAGCTCATCGTTAAATTCGATACTCGCCCTTGGCATCACGGGAAGGACCCTAAACCTTCCGGAGAACTTTTCTCTCTAATACTCCAAGGGCCATCTCATCTTCTCTGGGCATTGTCCATAAATCTGAGTCATATATCACGACAGGTATGATATAGGTATGAAAAGTGTCCTTTTGTAAGTCTCTTTCCTAAATAGCCAGACATAATATCAGCTGTGGCTAGATAGTTTAAGATACCTGGAAATAGATTCAAAACAGTCACCATAAGCTCTTTTGGTCCCATCTCCCACTGGCGGGTTTATAAATAAGTAAGCATGTGGTAATCTGTTCTAATCTACGAAGGTCGCTCCTTATTTTGGAAATTTACGTGCCTGGTTATCGGCCGCGCCGTTTCCTTGTCCCCGGACCCAGGTCCAGTAGTGGTCGGCGACTCCATACCCAAAGGGTTTGGAGGAAAAGAAGATATGATTTAATTTCAGCTTGACTATTTTTTTCCTTCTCTCTCGGATGTCTCTCCGAACATGTGTCGAAGCCTCCATGAAGGCTACCACAACTTAGAAATACCAGTAAAGTTTCAAAGTAGTCGGTAGAACAAGTCGAAAGCGGTTTAAGTTCAGGGTTACTAGAAACTTGTGGAGCCTCATCGAAATTTTGAAAATTTCGTTAAACTGAGATACGTCCCGTAGTCTTGGAATATTGTTCGAGGGCTAGCATAGTTCCAAAGGCGTGCCAAAGATCTCATGTTTCGAAAAAAAAAAAAGCCTGAGTGATACGTACACAAACGATAGGGTTTCTCGCTCCCAAGTGTCACCCAAACGTTTCAGACAGTTCAATTTTTCTAATACGGGATCCGCTCTTCCCTGGGTAAAAGAATAAATATAGGGTTTCTTAGAGCACAAGAAATGGACGTATTTCTATCGCCTACGAAATAGCGCTGATGGATGGTGGGGGAGCTCAATCCCGAAAAGAGTGCGCAGTGGTACGCCACAAAAGAAAGCTCTGTCTCCGCCACTATGGGTTGTGGTTTTAAACGAACTTTTGTTGGATCTTGAAGCCAGTTATTGCTGACGCTGATGCCATTACCTAGGTGGGCAGAATCCCTTGGACTTCCAAGAAGGAACTTGTTCTCTTAGCGAGATGATATACTACCCCCTCTTGCAGACTTCCCTCTGATAGGTTTGGATATCTCGGAACTGGACTCGATATGAAGCTGTCCTGAAAGCCTTATATGGAAGACAAATCTAGGAAGGCTTCTGTAGCCTTGTACTGCTGCAGAGAGACCATCGACAAGACTTGGGCGCTATCGCCAAGATTCATACACTGGTTTAATGAGATGGGGGTGAAGCCTGTACTCCTCTCAGGACTGCTTGGTCGGTTGAGGCACTAAAACATTATTGGTGGCTTCGAGTTTATTCCGGGTCTAGTCGGCTCACGGACGGATCGCAGCTGGAAGGAAGGTTTGATAGAGATTTTTCTGTAAGGAGGTTAATGGAGGCCGCAAGTTATGGCTGCCTGATCATTGTAGTTCTTGCCAAACAGAAGCCGTAGCAAATAAGAATGCGGGGATGTGAAGCTATATCGTGCTACTACGGTTAGGGAAATTCAATATTTACTCGTCCAACCAACCGACTTTTGAGGCTCTAAGGTCTACAGTAGTGCGGTCAAGGGTGGTCTGGAAATTCCTGACTTGTCTTTCTAGTGCCTCGAGCACTTTCACAACAAGCATCATATAGGTCCTTAGCCATAGCAATATCCCGGGTAACCGTCGCGGCGATCTCCTCACCGGTTTGGGTACTTATGAACTAGCCTTTAGGGCTGTAGAGAATTGGATGTTTTTTTCGCAAACTGTTGTCTTCTCTCGAACAGTTGAGATACAGTTAAGCAACCGTTGGGCTGACGTTATATCTTGCAGGATAACGGGATCCTTCTGATTCAGGGAGGTGTGCCGGCGACATATTCTTGAAGAACGGCTTTTTAACGAGTTGGATTTAACTACGGTTGTATGGATGATGCCCAATATATCACTTAACTCACCTTCCATTTTTGTAAATCTTTCAAACTGAGATGAAATCAGCCCTTACCCTCTTAAAACCCCATACATTACTTCAGACTCTAACCACATTTTCTTTTACCACTTTTTAGTTAAAAAAGTCTGCTAGCAATGCAGAGGACCGCTGTCGCAAAAGCTTGCTACCTTGGCATCGTAAGACGAGCAGCAACAAGGCGCAACGGGATGCTGCCGAGGTCGCCACTGAGTCCAAACACTCAAGCAATAAGCTAGCGCCACTCTCCAGTCATTCACTCAAAGTCCCCGCGACACATAATTCCCAAAGTGATATACACAGTTCGCGCTCATCGCTCTCATCATTCGATGGTCTGCCCGGCGCTTCCATACTACCAGGCACATGTCGCGTCATACTAGCCGATGCTTCTACAACAATGGTACAAGTGCGCGCTAACGAAACAGTGGGTCAACTGGTCGAGCGTTTGCTCGAGAAACGTGGTCTCACCTATCAATATTACGATGTGGTGGCTAAAGGAACTACCAAATCAATCGATTTGCAGACTTCATCCCAAACTATCGTGGGTAAAGATGTCCTCATCGAACAACGTGTAGCCTTCAAATTGGATTTGCCCGATCGTAAAGTTATTTCGGTGAAGAGTAAACCAAAGAAGCAACTAAATGAAGTTGTACGTCCCATACTACACAAGTACAACTATGATTTTGATGCGGTACGCGTGGTGATACGCGAAACGCAAGAGCTCGTCGATCTTTCACGCACCGTCACATACGCTGATGGCCAACGTCTGCAGGCTGTGTGGGTTAAACCGCCACCACTGCTACAGAGCGCCGATTATCAGAATGGCAATGGTTGCGCAGCTAAGGTGGCCAAACCATCCACGGCGGCAAAGGGTGCGCTCTTTCCGAGTCACGTTAAGCCAGCGAATGGTGGAGTCTCAGCGCATAATACCAACGGCAATGGTGTACTAACAGCGCATCCAATGCAGAGCGCCTTAGATGAGATCACCAACAAAGTTTTCACAGAGTTGATGCAGGGCAAAGTTGAGGCCGCAAGCGCCGAAAAGCCGCCACAAATGACAGCCACGAACTGCAAAGCGAATGATCTCGCTTCACTTAAGGTGAGTTTCGAGTTGAGTTTGTACTAAGTGATTTCGATTTTAACGTTTATTTCGTTCCTTGTTTCTTTTTAGTCTGATGACTGCGCATCCGAGACGTCTTCCATTTTTGAGCGCATACGCCGTCGTGATACAAACATTCCTTTACTCAAGTCAAAACTGAAAAAACGTTCGACAAGTAGTCAACAATCGGAGGAGACAAACCAAAGCACACATATGACAACATCAACAAGCAATGGACAAATGGCTGCGCCAATAGCCATCCCATCGACAATGGATGCTAAGAAACCCATTATAGCCAAACTGAAAGCGGGCGTCAAACTGCAGATGCCTGAGCGAGTAGCTGAAAATCAAGGTAAGTGCGAGATGATCGGCAACACCTAGAAAGGAAAAGGCATTTATTTCAATCATTCCTCCTTTTACCGCTGCCGAATTCGATATGCGATTACAAAACCCTCTGTGCCGAAGCTTTTCTCTTTATTGGCATTACGTGAACCGAAGCCTTAAGAGTTTAATTCGCTGCCCTGAAGTCATATCTGCGCAATGGCCGTACAGATCAACGATTCTCGCCGTTAGCATCGCGTGAAGGGCCATACATTTTCCGTAGAAATTTTCAATTTCAAAACTCCAAGGATCGACTCATCATCTTCCAACGCTGTCCATGATCCTGAACCCTTTGAAATGTCAGTTAAGACGAGAGGCAACATAGAGCATGATTTTTGTTTGTCAAACAGGACTTCATTTCTCAATTCCCAACTCAGACCAAAGTAGCACTTGTTCGCTGGCATTATTTTCGTTGGAATACCTACTTCTTGTTGTCCTCGTTTACCTCCAGGCCACTTCTTAGCTCTTTATCCAGGCTAAAAATGCCTAACTTACATAAAGAAATTGCACGATAGGGAATCGTCTTGTCTGAATCCTCCTATGGGTTCGAATAGCTCGGAGATGTCTTTCGCTATTTTAAAGGAGCTGCTAGCTGTTTCTCAATTTATTTATGTATGGACGTCTAAGCTCTGCAGGGAGGTAAAATTGAGACAAAGCAGCAAACGAGTCTTCCCTATGGCAGAGACAGTGAGTGAGAAATATGATCCAACTGCTCGGTTATATCGTTAGGTCAAAGATTTCTCTCAGAGAGCAGGTTCGAGAGTCGAGTAAGTTTTTCTCGATATAGCCCTGTTGAGCTCATTATGCCCCTCCCCCTAAATTTCTTATCCTCGAAGCAGCTCCTTGCAACGGGCTTCTCTTCCCCTTCTTGCTCTGGGCGGGTGCTGAACCCAGACTGGATCTGTGTCCGCTGGCAGAAGATTTGTTCCGAATCGATTTTGGGACTTGAGAGCCTTCCTTTAAACACACGGCTAGTACTGAAACGAAAAGGATTTATTCCGGTAGAGGATTGCCCATTTCCGTGACAAAAACTTTCGAAGACTGTTTTGCAGTACCAAAAACATCAACCCTGACATGTGAGAACCTCTGGTAAAATAACCTCGCCCTCTCGGAGGGCATTGATGGACTTTACGTATTGCCTTAAACCTTCTCAGCTGAGGATAGGGCCTTGTTAAAAAAAAATTGATAGGGATTTGTTTAAAAATGTTCTGATAGGCGTTCTTCAAACAAATTCGAAAAAGGGTATTTTGAAAAAAAAAAAAAAAATTGAGATAGCGCGTTTTTTCAAAACATTTTAAAATTGGTCGATCTCCTGTTTTTGATTTTTTTTTCCAACAACCGCTATAATAAAAGTTTTTTCTCTCTCCCCCAGATGAACTGCTCGAGGGTCTCAAACGTGCCCAACTCGCCCGCTTAGAGGATCAACGTGGCACTGAGATCAATTTTGAATTGCCCGATTTTCTCAAAAATAAAGAAAATCTGCAAGCATCCAAATTACGTAAAGCGCGCGCTAATCTCAGTCCAATAAATAAGTCATATAACGCCACGCCCACAACAACCACAACCACCACCACCACCTCCACAAACAACTTAGCAACCAATGAGGCTGAGTCACCAACACCAACACAACTTGAACGTCCACAACCCGCACCACGTTTTTCAATAACAAATAAATTGAAAACAATAACACAAGTATCACCAGCCAAACCAGAAGAAGATGCACCACCGCCACCAACTATAACAATTGAACCACGTCAATTACAGCTCAATACAACACAAACCGCCAACACATCCAGCTCATCAATCGAATCTGAATATGGCGTTAACGCAACAGTGACCAGCAGCTTCTACAAAGGACCACCACCTTTACCGCCTAAACCAAAAGTTTTACCCATTAAGCCATCAAATTGGGGTGCTGCTACTTCAGCGGCTAATATGTCCAACTCATCTACCACCACATCGCCTACAACGCCTACAAAGTCGTTGCCTTCATTGCTGACCGCAGCAGCAGCAACAACAAAAAACTACACCAGTGTGGGTTTAACTAATAGTGTGACGACTTTGGTGGAAGATGTGCCGTCAGCACTGATTTTCGCCAACAGCAGTAAACATTGTGCTGGAAATGAAATAATACCGCGAAAAACACATTTAAGCATTGCAGCGGAGCAACAGACATCGGCACGTTGTGCTTATCTTGAGGAGCCGAGTAGTAGTTTTGTTTGAGATCGATTTTGAACTGATTCGAGAGTTCGTTGTAATGTTGGAAATCTCTTCCGTATACGCATACATATACATACATATGTACATTCCTAAGTGATATTTTAATTTATATTTTAGAAACAGACAATTTTTCTATACCTTGTGTGTATAGTAAACGTTAGGCTGGGCCGAAAAAATATTTATTGGAAAATTATATTGAAACTATTTTTTTTAGAATGGCGATAAACAAAATGCTGTAAAAGTTTCAAGAGCTCGTTTCTGTGAAAAAAGGAAAAATTCTCGATGTTAAAAGTCAAACCGATTTAATTTTACATTTAAATTTAAAAAAATGTCACCACTGAAAGAGCAATTGAGAAAACAAAACAGAAGAAGTGAGAGTGAATTATGACATCTCAGTCGAGACGATCGATCGAAAAGAGTTACAGAAACGGGCTACACATCTTCAGAGGTCATTCCATGCCAAATCCTCAAATGGTGGAAATCAACCCCCGCCGGTTTAAATGAATTTTGCTGGAGAGTTTCTTTTTTCCATAAAAAAAGTTCTGCCAAGGGAAAAAATTTGCAGTACTGCGTTTCTGTAACTCAATTCGATCGATTGTCTCGACAGAAATAGTCGATTTGACGTCATATTGAAGTCACACTAATTTTTTTTTTTGTTTCTGTATTAAATTTTTATTTTGTCGATTTATTTTCTCACTTGCTTTTGAGGTAGTCAGAAATTTTTACTTTTTTTTCAATTTTGAATCGAGTCGAGTGTGACGTCATTAAAATCGAGAATTTTGTCGATTTTTTGCAGAAACGGGATACAGCTTCAAAAATACATACTATTTTTTCCCTACAAATTTTTTTCAATATTTCGGAAACTACTTTTTAAAAAAGTATTCCTTTTGAAAGGATATTAGAAGTTATATTTTAAATTTTTTTTTTAAAGTTACTAATATTAGAAAACTTGAATTTTCTCTTTCGTTCGTCACATAATTTTGGACTCAAATATTTTTGGTTTATGCCTCTGAAATATCTAAAGATATCCTTAAATTTTCAGAAAAGTGTTTTTTTTCGCTTTTCAAATATGAATTTTTAAAATTTGGAAAAACAGATTTTTATTTTTTAACTTTCTACTTAGTTCAGTGGATGTCATTTTCACTCAACTGCGAAACCATTGAAATCCAAAAAAATAACTGCATATAATTCTGAAAGAAAAGAAATTCTCGAAAAACAGTTCGAAATGAAAATTTCTTCAGGCGAGTCGTTCAGACTTTTTGCTGATCTTAAGCGTTTGCCTTGGAAACTTTTTAAAGCCGAAAATGTCAATACACAAGTATAAAAAAAAATTATAAATATAGATTCTTACAATTATTTACGAATGAAAGAGAATGAAAGAATATCAAGAAACCAGTACTGCCTATTAAATTTTTTGAGTTCGAACCCCCTTTTTGTTGTTGTTGTTTTCTTTGAAGATTGCAGTGTTGATTCTGCATTTTAAATGCTAAATGCAGAAATAAAGTTGCATTAAGTACTATTTAGCTGTAAATATTTGTATGGTAAATGCAGAAATAAATGCTGCATTTTTAGCTAAATTCTAAAATGTGAGGTAATGAAAAATGCAGGCCTGGCATGAACCCACTAAAAAAAACTAAAAAAAATGATTTTAAATATTTTTAGAGGCCTATCACCTATTCCGACGGGGCTTCCATTGAATAGAACTCGAGAAAGTCTATTTTATAGACTTTATCGAAATTCGCCACCAAATTCTGATGAAAAAGATTGAACCCAATATCACAGTGGCAGGTTAACTTGAGTTCCTATGGATTTTGCAATTTCATTTAAGTTATTTAATTTGGATTTTTACTATATAAATTGTTGGTAGATGGGCTACTGATATCTGACCAGAGGTTAGCTCACCTTTGGTTAACTCAAAATGAAAAGTGAAAATCTGTGGAACGCAAGTTAACCCGCAACTGTGACATCGGGCCTTACTTTGATTAGTAAATAATTTTTAAAAGCATTTAAACAATTTTTTTACTCCTTTTTTTACCTTTTTTAACAAATTTTCTAAAGTAAAAATACCCAGTATTCAAGGCATGATTACTGCGGAACGGCCCGTCTGATTAGAATTTTCATTTTAAGCTTTTATGTAAGGAATTTAATTTTTTTCAAAAATGTATCCAAAAAAATTTGTTTACTACAATATTTTGGCAGTTTTTAAAACAAAAATTAAATCAGTCTAAAAAATCGAATTAGCAGTGATAGGCCTCTTATAATAATTTTTACACCACTCTGAAACATAACAATAATTTTTCCAAAAACAAAATATTTTTTTACCCAGTCTAATGTACCTATATAATAATTTGCATGCCAATTTTTATATATATTAATTTGCACTAATGCTTATTTATTCACATAAATATTTACATACATAATTTTTTAATCATTGATATTAAATATTTTAATTATTCGTCTGATTTTATTAGATTAATTGTAAATACATTTTTTTTTTTTTTTTTCAAATAAAACAAGCATATCTATATATATTTATCAGCGCTATTAGTTAAATATGTAATAATTTTAATAGCCTTATTGTACTTTTATAAAGACATTTTTTATAATTGTAAGTGCTTGAAAAATCCAGCAAAATTTAAATAAATAAATAATAAAATGTACGAAAAGTGTATTTTCTTTTAATTGCACTAATCCTGCAGAATATTGATCAACTTCGTAGTCCATACAAATTATAAATGCTTAAATCTGTTTAAAAGCCACACCATTTCAAGATGTTTCTCAAAAACGTCTTATCTCAGATATTTTTCAAAAACTCAGAATTTGCTTGAAAACTCCATATCGCAGAGATCTTTTCAACAATGTCCGACTCAGCATTTGTTTCAACTAAATATCTCACCTAAAAATGTATTGAATTTACGTTTAGACGGACCACTTTTGAAAGGGCGTTTGTTTTTTTGTTGAATCGATATCGCGTTCAAATACTGCAAAATGTACTAGGCGCTCATAAGCTGACCAAAATCTACAGCGATAAGCACTTGCTTTCGATTGTGCCTAAAAGTACGCAACAAATTTACACTTGTCTCTAGGTTAACAAGACTTCCTACATACTTATAATATACCACGCAGCAGAAACAGAATACCAGTGGATTTTTTTATGATGAAGTCTACTTATCACTCAAAACGACTCTTCCACATTGCTGGAAAGCTCGGAAATTTATGTTACGGGTGGTCCAAAAAATTATGCATAAGATAAAATAAATCAAAATCTGCAAACTACATATACATAAGTATGAAAATTTATTGAAATTTCTCTCAATTAATTTCTTTCGTTTTACGCAAAAATATTTCTGAAGGTAGTTAGCAGTTTTTACCGCATTGCTAAAGATATATCCACTAAAATCTGGGAAAATTATCAACCGTCTTGGATGAAGATTGGTATAAAGGCAATGTACATGTTATGGCTTCCTACATCGATGTTGCCATTGAGAATGTTCTACAGAGTTGGCACCTACTTGAAAAATGTAAATCAAGTGAGATACGCCTATACGTGTATCAAACGAAAGATAATTTTCGTCGTATCTATACAAAAATATATCTATCTGAATTTTTATAACCAGCGTACTAGTACAACGGCATTATAATTTTGTCCATATAACGGTACTACGTAACGGCACAAAATAATCGAGACAGATGGAGAGTTCCATATATGAAAGTTCTTAGGTTGAAAAAAGGGGTTCATTAAGGCATGTCCGTGTACACGATAACTTGAGTATAAATTTAGATACTTGCATGAAATTTGGTATACAGGTTACTTTCTGGCCAAGGTAGGTTGTGATGATAACCACGGCCCTTTTTTCGATATCGAAAATTTCGAAAATCACATAAATGTGATGAAAGTTCGATTGGTCATAACTTAAAAAATGATTATAGTAGGATGCAGAAATTAATTAGCAGATTTCAGGGTGGTATAGGAAATATTGCTGATAATGAAGCTGATAGAAATCGCTGGATATTTAATGTGCGGCTTACCCGAGCTTACGTTTCTTAGTAATATTTAAGTAGTTTTGATTTGACAACCTGTTATGTATGTTGTCTTTACATTTACAAGATTTAAAATTACCTATCTCAGAATTTGTTTCCAGAGTGCCTACTCTTATCAGTTTTTTAATAACGCCCTATCTAAGAATTTGCGTTTCCCGTTTTTCGAAGTTAGCCTCCAAAGCCTAGTTACGGGTTTCGAAGTTCGAAGTTGGACACTTCGAAGATTTGGCCTTGTTGTTGTTGTTGTATCGAGGTGTAGCCCTGCCTAAATGTCAGACAGGGTCACCCCGAGTGTATTGCTCTTGACCGGGTCGATATAAGAAAACGGCCGGGGTGGTTTCGGCACGATGGGTACAGCACAAGTACTGGTACCGTTTCTAACTTCGAAAGCCCGTAACTACATTTTGGAGGTAAAAACAAAAAAAAAGGGGAACGCCATTTTTTTTTACTTATGTACATATGTCTTAATCTCTTCAAAAGAGTTTGTTTGGTTCCATACTCGACCGCATGCAGTACAGTGTGTTTATTACTAATTTTATAAGTTTTGATGTTTTTGGATATTAACCATTTCTGTAATTTCTCTTCTACAAGCTATTTCTAACTAAGCAAATCTAGCAAAATATGTTCAAGTCCAATATTTAGTAACCTCGCAAAATGATGCAATGAAATACGTAAAAAAAATTTGAATTTTTTTTAACATTTTTAAAGCTCGCTTCTGTAACTAAATTCAATCGATCATCTCAACTGAAATACTGCCGTGACACAACAATACTAAGTAGTTCTCCCGTTACACCACAAAACCAAGTAAGTCTCAGTTATTTCCCCCAACTACTTGATTTTGTTGTATCACGGGAGAATAGTCGGTTATGAATACTTTTCTTTTGTATTAGAAATTTAATTTTATCGATTTATTTTCTTACTTGTGACAAACATTTTTTTATATTAAATCACGGAAAGTGGTCAACATAATGTCGAGAGTTTCGTCGATGTTTTACAAAAACGGACTGCAGAACATTTGTTGGGTTCAATAAAATATTTCATGTACTATAAATAAATTATTTTTTTCTTAAATGTTTTTGCTTTTTTAATATTTATTGAGTTAATATTTTTTTTAAGTTATAAACTTTTATTAAAAAAAATTAAATATAAAAGAAAATTATTCTTGGCCTTGAACTTATGTATCAAGATCAAAAGCTACAATTTTGTAGTTATTTAATTTGGTCAAAATAAAATACAATTTATTTTTTTATTTACACGCCCCACTGTTGAGCAATGAATTTGTAGCGCCTGAAAGTAGGCAACCAGAACTATGTAATATTTTTGATACCACACCCAACAAAAAATGTGCAACGAAAATGAGACAAACAAAATATTTCCTCGAGATTCGTGGCATATTCTTATTTTACAAAAAATTCTGTGTAGCTTTCCATGATACGATAGTCAGCCCTATGTACTACCCTGCAAAAATCGAGAGTAGTCTATATATTTCCAGAGTACTCCAAATGTAATCCTTTTTCATATAAAAATTGTGCTCCAATTAACATTGCGATGTCCTAGGACTAGTCAACCACTCCAACCTACTCCAACCTTCGCTTTGTTTCTGCTACTCCATCGAGTACCTGCTTCTTGGAGTATATACTGTCAGAGCGATAGTGTCGTGCTTTTCGTCGATAAGGCACAAGCAATGATCGATTTTCATTAAGCTGACGGTGGTCCGAAAGGGTATACAAAGGATTACTATTTATTGAAGTACTCCAATATCAAAAAATTGGAACATCGTGCACATGGGTTGCATAAAGAACGTTTTTCTTGATATCTTTACTGCTCCTTTTATGGCCGTACTGCTCACAAGAAATCAAAATATCGTTACCTCAATTAACAAGGCCCAAATTGATACATTTTTCGAAAATTACTTTTTCACATATTCAAGTATGATATAGTAAAATACACACTCACTACGAATTTTAAGGAGTTACCAGCAGTAATAACCGAGATATTTCAAATTTACAAAGCTAGGATTGCATGGGTTCAATGGAAAATAATTTTTGTTTTTTGCTTCTCCTGTAAATTTCTCTTTATGTCAGTTAGGGCCTTTTTGAATTAAGGTAACGATATGTAAGTATGTAAATAAAAATTACTATTTAATCGCCCGATAATCTAATAATTTAATTCTACAACACGCCAACAAATAGTACAATCAAATGGACGGACTTGCGGGTTTGACCTTGCTGCTGCCGCTAACCACTTCGACTACATTGGCTGTTGCTTCAATTTGTGCTGGTTGTTGCTGCTGCTGCTCCTTACCAGCCTCTAGTTTCTTATCACCCTCCGGTAACAAAGCTTCAACTTCTGCCTCTTCAGGTTCTTCAATAACACGATACGTAATTGCGCCAGGTTCCCTGGGTGGCAACCAATCAGGTATGATTTTGTCATGCAAACGCCATTTACCATATTCATTCGAGATATGTTTCTCAAATACAACATATTCGAGTACATCTTTAGAGACAGTTTCACTACCATGCATTAGACGTCCAAAGCGATCATAAATGGCTAACATTTGTTGTGTGTGGAAACGCACTGTAACTTGTGCGAATAAGTTTTCTTTGTTTACAATGTCTGTGACGCGTGCATGCACCAATTTAGGTGGTTCCAGGGATTGTAGAAAACGCCAGTGTATTGTCTTATCACGTATGTTATGCATCATTTCCGGATAACAACGTTCTGTTATAAATTCACGTAGTTTATATTTCTGCTTTGCAGCCATTTCTTTGTGTGCCGCTATATAGATCTCTTGTGCTTCATTGACAAAATCATCTTTACTGAAGTCTTCATCATATGCACGTATCTTACGCACTGCCAAAACGCTCTTTGATTTCTTTTCGAGAAATTCAAACTTTTGTTTTGCGCCCGCTGTTGAAATGAAGGATTTCTTGCCATCGCCTTCTGGTGGTACGTACGGTTCAAAAATGCCGCCGGTGCAACTGATGTGAAATGAGCGTTCCAACCAAGGACGTGGTGGCAATACGCCGCGTTCTTTTAAGCGACTACGCATTTCTTCTTTCGTTAGATCGCCAGGTTTTTCTTGTAAATTTGGTATTTCGACCTTGATAAACTTTTGTGCACGCAGCTTCTTGAATTTGGGATTCCAGTGCTTAGTTTGACGGTAACGCAACTGTTGTGCTTCCAATTGCAACAAGGCTTGCATGGCCGGTGGATGCACAAGCTGTTATGGAAGACAGAAAACAAATTTTTACACGACAAAAATGGGGTTATGGCAAATTGTTTTTGTTGTGCTTGTTTTTCGTGTTGTTCTGACTTACCTGCAACATTTTGATGGCACAACGTGCTGAAGCGACAAGTTCCATCGTATATTGTGTTAAAAGTTTGTCTATTTTTTGATTCCAAACAACCTTAATTCCCTTTTGTACAGAGAAGCTACAAGAAAAATTGCATCGGCCTGCCGAAAAATGCTTTTGTCAAAATCAGCTGATTAGAGCTGAAATTCGATCGATGGATTTTTCGATAGGCGTACCAGTATTGCCAGAACTGAAACAACAACGAGAGTTTAGCCCAGTAGAAAATGTTTTAAAGATGTGCTCTAATACCATAAAGTTACATTTACACTGCACCAAATGTGTCACTTTTGGCCAAGTTTTTTTCGAGACCGTTCATCCGCAGATTGAATTTGATCACCAAATTGGGTCAAATTAATTTAAACTCGTCTAATTTGGCAAACAAATTCATTCTGCGGACAAACATTCTCGAAATAACTTCGCCAAAAGCGACCCATTTGGTGCATTGTAAATGTATCATAACGGGCATTTCTTATGCAGACTACTACATAAACAATATATTTGTTCAGTGACAACCAATTGACTGGTCTGGTCTGAGCTGAACACTCACATATTGAAATGCAACCCTACACGTACACAAATGTTTGCATAAGATTCTTCACCATCGCCTTCGAAATCTTATCAGAATTCTGATGCTTCATAACCTCAGACCAGATTTTCCAATGAGTGGTCACTGACCAAACAGCTGTCCGGTAAGGTAAGGCATCGAATCCAGAGCCTCCCGTACTATTTTTTGTCCCGAAATGCCGGGATTTTATTTATTTAAATCCCAGGATTTCGTGATTTCCGCATTTGAAATTGCAGTATGTAATTGTACACAACACAACTGTTTCAAGGTTTTGTCTCAGTAAAGAGCAGAGGCTGGTTTTCATTAGGTCAAAAGGTGTCGAATATCATCGACTTTATCGAGATTCGGTTGCTTATTTCGATAAAGTCGATAGAATTCGGCAAAATTTGACCTAATGAAAACCAGACTTAAAGACTGATTTACACGGCTCCATTTTCCGGTCGATGTTTATCGTTCCACTGCTTTCCACCTTCAAATACAAGGTGTCGATCGATCGAATTGCTATTTACACGGTGGAACGACGAAAAATCGACCAAAAAATCTACCCGTGCAAATGAGCCTTAATTAGAACATTTATGTGCAGAACATCTTTTTCAGTTGGAGGCCGCGATTAAGAAGAATACCCCTTAATCAGTCCAGCACTACTATTCCATCCCCTATGTGATTCCAATAACCACATGCCCTGCAAAAATCGAGAGTACTCTATTTCCTATCCAAAGAGTAGCCCAATTGGAGCATCAGAGTGCTTCAAATGTAATCATTTTTCATAAAAAAAATTGTGCTCCAATTAACATTGCGATGTCCTAGGACTGGACCACCTACTCCAACCATCGCTTTGTTTCTGCTACTCCTTGGAGTATATACTGCCAGAGCGATAGTGTCGTGATTTTCGATTTTTAAAAAGTTGAATGTGGTCTGATAAAGTATACAAAGAATTAGTATTGGAGTACTCCAATATCAAAAAATTGGAACACATAATCCAACGATTTTTGCAGGTTAGTCGGTCCAGCACCACTATGCCATCCGCAGTATTTTTACGCAGAATACACTTCGCGTTTCGAACTCCCTATATGTATATGTGATTCCAATAACCAGATGTACCTAAATGAAAGAATATGTGATTGGAAATATCTCTTGGGAGACATAAAATATAGTCTGCTGTTCCGCATTATTCATACCGCGGGCTTTGATACCTCTCTCGAAGTTTTTGGACGTGACTTCGTATAAAACGATAATATTTTTTAAACGAACCGCCGTATTTTGTAAGACATCACTCACCGTGACTGAATTTTTGATGACGTATAAATGGAGAGTGAAACAATTTGGCATCCTTTTTTTAAATAGTAAGGTTTGTCCTTACTTCTGTCAACAATATCCATTGCAATAAGGCGACCTATCTCCTTTCAGTGACCTTTATACGTCATCAAAAATTCAGTCATGGTGAGTGATGCCTTACAAAATACAGCGGAAAATTTTAAAGGTAGCGGATTCTGAATTAATCCAGAAAAATTCCGGGATTGTCATTTTAAAATCCCGAAATCCTGGGAAATACCGGCATTCTATTTATTAAAACGCCGGGTTCCCGAAAGCCCGGGTTTTGAATAAAAATAATCCCATGAAACTCTCGAAATGCGTCCAAGAATGTCAGGAGAGGTATGAAAAGACGACTTTTGACATCGATATCAATAATCCGAAAGCGAAAATTAAAACTTTCTTTCATTGTGAAATTGTTTAGCAAAAAACGAATCACTATATCTAGTCCAATTCCA
Organism: Campiglossa producta; assembly: GCA_964058755.1. NCBI lineage: Eukaryota > Metazoa > Arthropoda > Insecta > Diptera > Tephritidae > Campiglossa > Campiglossa producta. Next base: position 158,095,315 of record CAXKVI010000001.1, read on the forward strand.
TAATTAGAAAATTGATATATCTCTGGACAAAAATAGAATATTGAGTCTTTGCTTTCGGATTATGCATACCTAGGTCAAAATGCATCTTTTGATACCTCTCCCAGCCTTTTTGGAAGGATTCTGAGATAATCCTGAACAATCCCGGGACTGACATTTGAAATCCCGCAATTGCGGGATTGCTAAAAAGATTCACGGTTCGATGCCTTGGCTCCTACAAAAACTGTTAGGTTCAACTGTGGGAAAACCCCCCGCAGCCAATGAAAGTTTTCTACAGCTAAAATAATCTAGTTGGTTTTTCTAATATAACCAAAATTTCCCCAGCTAACCTTCAGAATTAGTACCTTAAAAATCTTACATCCCAACAATAACCCATGAAAACACTGCTGTATTGTTAAATTTAAATGATTATAATTTATTTGAATATCTTGACTTAATTTTAAATAAAATATTAATTCAAGTACAAAGTTATTCATAATCTTTTACAATATCGCATATTTGTTTTGTTTTTTACTTTAACAATTCTGCAGTGAATGGAATGTATTCTTCATATCATTATTACATTTGTTGCTTTAGTTATACATTAAACATTTGCTTTCTATGTTTTTTGTTTTTGCCTTTATTTCAAAATCGTCAAATAAAACTTCAATATTTAGTACTTGACCCTTAATTTAGTACTATCAATATCGACATTGCTACCATCAAAATAACCACTTTTCTACTTTTTTCAATTGTTGTCAGCCTCACAAATCTAAAACGCAATTCATGAAAATTTGTATATTCGCCATTCTGCGTTTATTTACTGTGCGAATAGTTTTTTTTTTTTTTGAATTATGTAAATATTGTATGCATCACTATTGCCGCGATCCTTTCATTATTATATATAATTTCTTAAAAGTTATACGGTATACCTCTTCTCAAATCATCTTTTTTTTACTCAGAGTGAGTGCACAATATTTCTTTTGTATTGGAAATTTCAATTAACCAATAACTTCTAGAACTAACTAGACTCAAGTATTATATAAACTGTGATACACGAGTACTTTGTTCTAATTCATATATATTTTACGTAACACTAATATTATGCCATTTATTTGAAAACCTGACCAAGACCCACTCATTCTTTACTACATCGTAAGTGTACATATAGATAAACGTATAAAATAAACTACTAATTGAAGATTTAATACAAAAATAAGTATTCATCACTACCGTATCAGCTGTCCAAATTCAAGTTTAGTTTTAGGTTCTAACCTTTCAGTTGTCTGTTCTATGAAGAAAGCTAACGTTTGATCAACCTTGCTATCTCTACAACCATATCGACGTGCCATACAAAAACTAACACATTTAAAATTCTGTAAGAAAACTAACACTTTCATTTTGTGTCTGAAGAAAATATACTACCTAAAACGTTTTAATCGTTTACGGTTACGGTTTCTGTTTGAGTCCTTGCTTTAGACACAAAATGAAAGTGTTAGTTTTCGTCAGACACAAATTGAAAGTGTTAGTTTTTTCCAAAAATAAAATTAAAGTGTTAGTTTTCGTCAGACACAAAATATCTGGTGTTAGTTTTCGTATGGCACGTCGATATGGGATAATCCATGAGGCCCTTAACTTTTTGGTTTAACCCCTTTTTGAGACGAGAATTTCAAAAATCTAAAATAAATTGCTGGACGTAGAAACTTAAATTTTTAGGACAGACTTTGGAGTAAATATTGTTTTTATGAGCATACCTGGTGAGGCCTACCACAAATTGGTGTATTTAAATAATATCAAAATAATTACCCGATATTTACATCCTAACCTCAAAATCTGCTTCTAACCTCAAATGAATTGAGCGACACACGTGCCTACGCTTTCCAAACGTTCTCAAGCAGGGACCGAAAATAATTGTTATTCAGACGAAAAGGTTACGCGAAAATTCCCTTATATGTTTTAGGGAATTTTTAACCATTATCGTAAGAGGTATTTTATTTTGGGCATCGTAACCATTAAGTCAACCAACAATTTTTTTGGTTACCAATAACCAAGTTACGTCCCTGTTCTCAAGCTATACCAAAAAAAGTACTATATAATTGTCATAGAAAAAATGTTATATATTTTTTTATATAAAAATGTTTAATTTCAATTACAAGAATTCTTTCAATTAATTTTATTTTACTTTTTTAATACAAAGTATTGTGCAATATTTTTTGTGTGGAAAGTTAAAGAAACTGCCATTAAACATGATTTTTGTGTTTGTTCATTACTTATATTCAATTTTTTTTTTTTTTTGTCAACTTTAATTTTTAAAAATGTGTTTTCCTTTATACTTTTGAAATACATAATTTTCTTTTATTTTTTAGAATCGTTTTTATGTTTGCTGTTTTCTATATGCACATACATATATATATGCTTGTAAAATTCAATTTTAAAGTTTTATATATTTTTTTTATTTTATTCTTCCTCGCTAAAATATTGCATGTGTTCTTATTTATACGATTTTTTGGAGGCTTTTTCCCTGAGTTCATTGACTTTTTTGTTTGTTGTTCTTCTTTAATTAATTTGTATTTTTAATATTGGTATTTTTCGCTTACATAATTATTTATTAATTATTTTTAGTTCACACAAAATATGATTCAAATATGATTCACGAGTAAGAAGTGCTTATGAGTGTGAGTCAATTCATGAGTACCTATTTGTATGACAATGTATGTTTTTACTGTTAGTATAACTCAGGTTTTAAGCAGCTGGCTGTATAGAAAAAATAATAGTATTGGGATGAATTATAGCTTGTTTAGAATTACTTGAGTTTCCATTTCAAAATTGAAACGTTAGGACTTACTTGCAATTGAACGATTTTGAAACATATCGAGCAATTAAAAAAAAAAAACATCGATATCATGTTGTAGCGAAGCTATTATCGTGAAGTGCTCCTTTCATAAAAACCGGTGATGCTAGCCAAAGGTTAATTTGACAGCTAAACGTGCGATCTACGTCAATTAAACCAATCTTCCTTATCTCTAATATAACCGTAGCCAAATAAATCAGCTGATCCAACCAACCTTATGGATCAACAATGTAAATGATTAGTCTTACTTTACCATAACGCCATATCGAGTACATTGATTTCATTAAGGAAGATTGTTTTAAGTGGAGTCTCGGGTTTCCATCATGTTAATTTTGTTTAATATTTACATTAGTATAAATACGGAATATCTATTGATTTATTTGTATTAAAAGTTATTTACTATGTATGTGTGAGTGTTGAGTCAAATGCGATTATTTTGAACAAATATTTGCAGTCACTTAAAATAAGTGTTTGAACTTTGATTCGCTTTTTGTGGTAAATCTATATTTCGTTTGTTTACTATTTATTTATTATGAGTATACATATAATTATGTTGTATGTAGTGCAAACTTAAACCCGTTTCATAAAATATTCCAATTTTTATACATTTATACTTAAGTATACACGGAATGAATAGTTTTTGTTATTATAAAATACCTGTTATTCAACATAAAAAATGTATTTTGTATGTATGCATGCAGCATAAAGTAGAAAAATAATTTTTGTAGTTTTAATCTAAATGTTAAAAATGCTTTTCATCGTTTTTTCACTTAGTTAACTAGCTTAGATAAAATAGTTTTTCATTTTTTGTATTTATGGTTAAGTTATGGCTTATATTTGTTTTGTATTTTGTTGTAATTTGTATTGAATTGAATTGAACTATATGTTTACTGCACAATTTGTATTTGTAAGTATTGTTTGCTGTATTTGTTTTTTTTTTTTATTGTTTATTGTTCAGCGATTATTCATAATTTTTGTATATTTTGTATGTACTTAATTGTTTTAATGGCAATGTTAGTTCAAAGGTTATGATTATACATATGTTTATACTTACTGTGTTTACTTTATAAATGCGTGTTTCCTGCTTTGTGAATGTTCTATCCTGGTTTTCTCTTTCAGTTTATAGATATCATAACAGGATTTAAATCAAAAGTTTAGTTTATATCTCATCCCGAAATACATAATCAATCAAAACTACCTTATGTTAGGGATGACCCTTTTAACCATCGCTTGGAGCTCAGCAAATAGGTTTACGCTAAAGTGACTTAAAGAGCGTCTATCTTCAAAACTGCTCAATCTCAAAACTTCCCAACCTAGCATTTGGTAAAAGAAGAGTGCCGTCTCAGAATTTTTTAATAATTTCAATTATAGGCTAAAAATGTGTATGTTTAGACAAAGTTCTTTTGAAACCAACTATGAAATCGAACTTATTTGAAATTAGGTTAGATTCAAGTGGCTGTCACAGAGGCAGGCGTTGGCCAGTTTTAAAGGCCCTTTGTGATATCACCAACACTAGGAAAGTCAGTCCTGGGACTCGACCAAATGAAAACCCCCTGAGTTGTCGGGATTCTTTGCATAGCAGAGTCCCGGACTGACACTCCTCAACCGACATCGTTACTCCTCGTCGAAATTATTTCTGAGGACTTTTTCGAACTGGTGAACAAAAATAATATTGTGCCTTAAGCGGGCTACTCACCTGCCAAGAAATGTTAAACGCCATATAAAAAACGCTCAAGAAATGGTCAAGAACTGTTTTCACACGTCAAATTTTCTTGAGCCAATACTCAGTTCATAAGAAAAAATACAGCACTTTTCGATAGTTGGTAACGCGGCTTTACCTCAAGAAATAAATAAGGTCGTATATATTTCTTGAAGTAAACGCGCAGATCCACGGCAAAGGTGAGTACATTTGTATTTCGCTAAACATGTTTTATACATTTTTGTAAGAGTAATTTGCGCAAAAATGGAAAATTTGGTAAACGTCAAAATTTCTTGACCAAGCACAAGAAATATATGCTCGTTTTTTTCTTGAGGCATTTCTTGGCAGGTGCGTAGCCCGCTTTAACCGATACCTTTATAATGAATTCCCCGGTTTTGACAGAATAACGTCATAATAACCGTGTTCGTTGACAGATATTTAGGAATAACTTTGCCTTTGGAGACGAAACAGGCTTTCATTTACTTTACTATAGGTGTCAGCAGGGGCCAGGAATAGTTATTACTGACTTTCTTCAACGAACAGTTATAATAGCTTCCACGCAAAATCAATGATTGCCACCATACATCAATTTTGCCGCTGGGGTGATTCAAAAAAACCTGTGTTGGGGTGGGGGCCATGGACGAATTCAAAATGGTGGACTGTACAGCGCAGTTGGTGACCTCAAAAAAACTGGCCGCATTCAATATGGCGTACAGCGCAATCGGTGACGTCATGAGCCAAAAGTAAGCAAACGGGAAAAGTCATGGCTATGGCGGTAACCGTACCCTGCTAACCATCTTCGGAAAATTTCCTGGAAAATTACCAGGTCGCGTTTCCCAAAAAGCTGGATAGAAAGGTGGATAATTTTGTTCAGTGAGGAGCCTTTTCTTTCCGTGTTGAAGCTGGTAGTTCGGGTTGGAAGTTATGGAACTATCGAGTTTATCGAATTATGCATTGGTATTTCGGTGCCTACTTTTCTCCACAGTGATTTTTGATATTGCCCTTATGTAGTGTTCATGCTGAGTTTTAAAAGCAGCATTTTCCATTTTCGGTCGTACATTTCGAAGAAGCGTTCATGCTGCCGCATTTTGAAAATGGTCATTTAGCTAATTTTCGAATGCTTAAGGTGCGTTCCTACATCGCAAGTTGAAGTATGCTTGCCTTTTCGGATAAACTCCATTGCTTTTATAAAAGTGAGTTCGTGGGTAAAGAAACCGACTTTCTAAACAAACTTGGAAACTATTCACCTCGAAAATTGCAATTTTTAACAGGAAAAATTATTCCATAAGCACGTTGACTTGCTTAGTGAGAAGATATCCTAATATAAACAGCGGTTCGCCCAAAAGTATGCAATTTTTTTCACTTTTTCTTCATACAAGGAAATTTTTGTTCGTACTGTATCTTCGAAGATGCTAAAGCTAATGCTAATGCTGCATTTTGGGCTAAATGCTAAAATGCAAAATGAAGGCTCAGCATGAACAGCACATTAGTCAGCTGCGAGCTTGGCTAATTTGCGACTTGCATGGTGAAACTGAAAAAGTAAAAAAATCGGCTTAGCTACGTTGAGACCGGTTGGTGAAACCGACCCTTAGTTAGGGATGACCCTTTTAACCATTTGTTTGGAGTACTTTTCCAAACGGCGAAAAATTTGGACCTAAAGCTAGGTACTAACATAGAGTTTCATGTGAAACAGCTGTCAAAATCCATACAAAATTTCTTGTCGTGAAATAGCCGTGAAATTTCGCTTGTACTTCACGGCAAAATAGTACTGAGTTTAGGATCTGAAAATATTGCGCAATATGGCATTAGCAACATTTTGTCACGACTTTTTTAGTTGTCCATATCTTTTAAAACAGTGCGAAAAGTGACATTTGCTGACATTGACCCTTGAAATTAGAAAAATAACAGAAGAGAGATAAATAAACAAAGAATTAATAAAATAAAAAAATGAAAATAGCTAGCAACATTTCACGACAAGCCAATTGCATGCTCCTGGCGAAATTCCACGGCTTTGATGATAGTACTTGGCTTTACTTTTGAACTTTTTGACTGACCAAATCAAAATGAAATAATAAAAAAGGTACTGTTTAAAAAAAAAATAATAATAATTGAAAAAAAAAAAATATCAGACTTCACTGCTCGATCCACTTTTAAACTAAAATAAAAACAAAAAAAAATTTTAAACCCAAAAAGTATTAATAACAAATTTGTGAAATGGCAGGATTCGAACTTGATTTCTGTTAAAATGGGCATCCAAAAATATTTGCACAAACAGTTTGTAAAGTATGTGTGACGCATTATATAACTAGTACTTGAAAACTTATAATTTACAGTAGATCTTAAATTAATATTTAAACTTTAAATGCATTCGTATTACATTGATGCATATAAAGTGGTTAAAATTCAAAATTTAAATTTAAAAAGTACTTAAATATATATTTTTTATACATTACTACATTACAATAAATAGATGCGTGTAATACGTATTTTAATATTTTTGCAGCACAATGTAGTTTAAAAGTTTCTATGTACAAATTGCATTTTAATTATTTGAGTACACGGCTAAAAATTTGAGCTTAAATTTTAAACCCATCTAATGTTTAAGCAATTTTTTCAACTGTTTTGTACTATATTCCAAACTTTTGAATTACCTACAAGGAATTTCAATTTCTATTGGTTTCCATTTAATAGTACATTTACACCAAATTTGCATTTGGCTTCATCTTCCCTGCAAGAATCTTCTACAAGGACAAAAAGCCATCGAAAGAAAATGCATTACCGTGATGATTCAAACACCTGTAGAGTAATAATAAAAGAAGAGTTAAGAAGGATTCTGTCTTTTCTGGTAAAATTGGCCCATTTTCTTAAAAAAAAAGTATTTGAAATTGCTATTTGCTAGCTGTGCATAGTGAAAAAGTTATCACATGTAAATTGCCCATTAAGATTCTTGCTGGGCAATTCTAAGTGTGGAACAGCTGCAGGGTTGCTATTTTGAGGAACTGTGGATTGCATTGTACGGCAAATGAGGTCAAATACAATGGAATTCCAAATTTGGAAAATGAGATTTGAATGGAAAAAAGCGCCGAATTTGCAATTTTTCGCCAAATTTGGTGCGGTGTAAATGTACTATAAGATTTATTTGGAAATGCAGTTTCTTAAAAATTTTTTTGTAGAAATTTCTTGTTTTATTATTGAAATTCCATTCATTTAACCAATTTTCTTGCAAAAACTGGTCTAGTTTAAATTTGAAATCAAATTTGGTTTGGTCATATGTATATGTAGTCCAAAAAAGTTTAAAATTTAGGCTCAAATTTTTAACTGTGTACCTATTTAAATTGTGTGCAAATTATATATTTTCTCGTTCTCACCCAGTTTTTACTTAAATAATTTTTATTTTATTTTTTTTTTGCTTTATCAATTATTACTAAAACTATTTAAATTTTTTTAAAATATTGCATTAAAAGAAAATTAACAAATTAAAAAAAATTCAACAAAATGTATAAATTAATTAGAAATAACAAAAATATTCATATTAAAATTGCACATTAACTGTTTTATTTTACAAGTTAAAAAAAAAATAAGAGTTATACTTCAATTTCATTTTTTTTATAATTTTGTATTGTTATACCTAACTATTTTTTATTATTTTTTTTTTACCGACCTGTTTTTTTTTTCAATTTTCTCTTCTTAGTTGTTCGCTATTCAAAACTTATTAAACTTCTCTTTTTTTCAGCGTTTTCGCTCTATTTCTATTCATTCTAATCAGTTAGCTTGTTTTATGTGTTATTTATGTTTAGCCAGAAAAAGATCACAGATCCTCAGAAAATAATTCGAATAAAAATGTTTACTAAATTTATTAAATTATTTTCGTATTATTAATATTATTTTTAATTATTTGTGTTTTTTTTTTACTTATGCTTCTATTTTTATATTTGTATGTATGTATGTATGTGTAAATGCGCTTACATTTTTATGAAATTTTTGCACAAACTCATCTAAATACAACACTGTATATATTTGTATGTATGTAATGGGTTTGCGCGTTCTTTTTCAATGAGTTGCTTTTCATTTTTTTATTCTGTTTTTAAATTTGTATATTTCCTAGTTCTATTTTGTATGTTTGTATTATATTTTAATCGGCATAAATAGTTTCTTTTTTTCTTTTCTTATTAATTTCTGTGTTTTCTTCTTAATAACATTAATATTTTTTTTTTTTTGTTGTTTTAAATACAATAAATTTTTTTGTACATCGAAATTGCTATTAAACGTTTTCAGTAATTACTAATTTTTTTCTTGCTGTCACATTTGCGTTCAACTCTAAAATTAAACGTTTCATCCAGGGTTGGGCAGTTTTTATTAAAAAAAAAAAAAAAAAATATCCACTCAGATGTGCAAAAAAAAAATTTTTGAAGACCAGTCCACTACGAGCATAGTTCTATAACTTGCATTTCTTTTATTACGGGACCATTGAATTTTGGTTTTGAATCATTTCGGGATTCTAAATTTTGTGTCAAATTATTCAGATTTCTATATAAGTTACGGTATATTTTTCAGAATTGCTTGAAAAAAGAGTGAAAACAATTCTTACATAATCACTAAAAAAAAACTTTTTCATCACTAAACAATTTTTTTTTTTTCTGATAACGCCCATCTCTGCCTCCATCTTCCTTTAGCCTTGTGCGATTCACATTCTTGGAAAATCAATTTTTTTTTTACTATTCATACCCATTTTACTTTCTCATCTTAGTAAAAAACTAGTCGCATCAATGCGCAAAAACTTTTTACCAATCAATCCATAACCTCTTTCCATCTTCATCCATCCTTCATGCCGCTTAGCAGGACATTTGATAAATATTCAGAGAAACTTCAAACTACATACAAATTGTTGGCATTCACTTACAATTCACACACACACATCTACGCATGCGCAACGGTAAGTTGATGCCCTCAATATGGTGCAGCTTTAATAAGTGAAGTTTCTTTGAAAATTTACCAAAAGTCCTTGTACGAACCTCAGGAACCTTGTATCGTATTATTTTGCATAGAGTTTCCGGTGCCATTGGTACCATTCACATTCTGCGCTGAGACTTCAGATTTGACGCGACGTGCAATATGCGAACGTGTGTGCTTGCGTAGATGGTCTTTGCGGTAGAAACCTGTAAAGAGGGGAATTTTTAGTTATGGTTCTGCAGTTGGTCTTTAAAGTGCTGTTTAAACCTAGTCATCCTTTATGGAGATACCACAAAAGGGATTATTCAAAATATAGAGGCCTATGGCATGTATTTTTATTTACTAGGGAAAAATGGGACATATTGAACCCCGAACAAAACCGAAAAGTAAAAGGAAAGAGTTCTGATTCAAGTTCTGGGTCAATTTCAAATAAAAGGAACCGAAGAACGTACCTGAAATCGGATACCGAAAAGAAAGCGAATAATTTTGGAGAACGAAACCACAGCCAATGACAATGGAATACCGAAAATATTCCAATGAACAAAACTAAAACCGATAACGAAATGAAACAAAAAAAAGGCGAAATCTAAAAATTTAGCGAAACGAAACCGAAACAACAATCCTGGGGAACAAAACAAGCATTTTTAAGAGCAAACCCGAAATCGAGAAACGTAGTCAAGGCGATACACAAACAAAATCAATATAAATTTGAATAACCAAACCAAAAAAAGAAATAATTTCGAAAAAACGAACCCAAAATGATACCGAAACCAAAGCCGATACAGGAGCGTAAAGGCTCATCTACACGGGTCGATTTTCTGGTCGATTTTTTGTCGTTCCACTGCTTTCGACATTCAAATACAAGGTAGATCGATCGAATTGCTATTTACGCGGTGGAACGACAAAATGTCGACAAGAAAATCGGGTAAATGAGCCTTCACCGAAATAATTTTGAAAAATCAATTCAAAACCGATCTGTTCTTTTGAATGGGTGTCACTGCTAGAGAAAAATATGGCAGAAGTATGGGAGCCCACCTGTATATACCAAAATCTCCTATATCATATACATTAAGGTGGGTTGAAAATTAGGCCGAAAGCTAAACGAAATCGAAATAATTTTCAAAGAACGAAAACATTTTTAAAAACAAACCCGAAACCGAAAAAAATTATGAGGAACGAAATAAAGCCACTCTATGCTCCAACAGGAGTTAAGGAAGATGATGATGATGAAACAAAATCGATATAATTTTGAAAACGAAAATCCGAACGAAACAAAAACAATTTTGAAAAAAAAAACGAAACCAAACCTGATACAAGAACGAAATGGAATGACAATTTTGAAAAATTAGTCCGAACCCGAACTGTTTTGAACGGGTATCACTACTTGAGAAAAAGCTAGTAAAATTAACCCGAATCATATAAATCGCGCGTTGCCATATGGCAACCTCAGGGTGTTTCGGGTTAAAGGAAGAACCGGTTTATACCGAATTCATCAAAAACCACATATGTACATTGGGCTAGGTTGAAGAAAACGTTCCTACCTCTTTAATTACAGGAGTTATAGCCCAAAATCCGTTTATCGGAACAATCGATTGTATGGGAGCTATGTATATGTAATATCGGTCCGAGCTTGCTGGTTCCGACAAATGATTCTTATATTGGAAAATGGTGGCCGCATACAAAATTTCAGCCAAATATCTCAAAAACTAGTTTGCGTTCAAACATACAGACAGACAGACGGACAGATGGACATGGCTAAATCAACTCATCTCGTCATCCTGATCATTTCGGTATACTTATTGATGGGTCTATCTCTTCTTCTTCCCATACTTACAAACATCGGACCAAAGTTATAATACCATTTCGTGTTCATGAAAAGTATAAAAATAATATTACCATCGAAAAATTATTTTTGTTCCAAAGTCATAAAAAGCATCTGACTTTCGAGGGGACAGCATTAAAATTCTAGAATACCTTTAAGGTGGGTCAATTTATATGGATCCCAAACAAGTTTACAGAGGCATATAGCGGGGATTTTTAGAATAGGACCATTTTTATGTTTTGAGAGCCACCGCAGGGAGGTTTCGTAGTTAGTCTTAGATTTTAACGCTTTTTTTCGGAAAATCCACCAAATTTGGATTTTATGTTGCGAAGAAATTTTTTAAATTACGAAAGCGCCGTCAAAAGAAAAAATGCATGCCAAATATTACCTTGAACCCAAAAACACACACATTTATGCCAGAGAAAAATTAAGAGTTTTATTGTCGTTACAGCTGTTTTAGCCCATTAAGGACAATACCCTGAAATTTGAACTACAAACATGAAGACGTGATATCTATTCTAACGGATCATAAAGACATGAGAACTTACCGTGACGCATACATCACGTTGCTCGTGAATGGGTTAAGAGGTGATCCAATTACAAAAAAAACCGCGTGTAGCCAGTACAGGTTAAAGAAGTTAACTTCTTAAGTTCAGAAATAACGAAATATGAATAAGATGTATTCGAGAATGGTTTAGATTCACAATATCTTACTTCCGGGAAGTGGACCAGGGAAACGATCCATTCGAAAATATCTTATATAAGGTGCGTTTTCCTTAAAATTTGGTACATGGGTAGAATTAGGCCTAAATTAACAGGGGCCAATACGAATGGGATATAGAGGAAGAGGGTCGTGGTAGAAGGAAAGAGGGCAATGAAGAGCAAAAGGGAGGGAGATAGGAAAGAGAGTTGTACGAAGAAAGATAGGAAGACTAGTTGGCAAGCCTGGTTGAAATTTAAATATTTGGAACACGGTCGCAAATATATAGGCATATCTTGCTTAATATTAAAAAAGAAAAAAATAGATAGGTGGCAACCCTTTGAACCGCCCAAGTGGCAACCGCCATGTATATAGTCTTAGAATGAATCATACAACTAATAATGCCAATTTAATACAAAACGGCAAAGCGGTTACCGAGATATAAGGAAAAATAAATAAAATACGGTTTGGGGGCAACCCTAGCTGGCAACCCTGCTAGAAATTGTCATATTTGAAATGCGACCGAAAATACCATTCATCTGATACCCATATTGGCATATATTGCTCAATATTTAAAAAAAATTGAGATACGTGGCAACCCTGTGAAAGAGAAGAGAAAAATAAATAAAATGCGCTTTGGTGGCAACCCTAGGTGCAAATCTTCTTGAAATATACATATTTGGAATACGGTCGAAAATACCTTTTATTTGATACCCATATTGGCATATTCTGCTCAATATTTAAAAAAATTGAGATAGCTGGCAACCCTGTGAACCGCCGCCCACGCGTATAATCTTAGAATGAATCATACTATCTATAATGTCAAACTTTATCGAGCGGTTCCCGAGGTATAGAGAAAAATAAATAAAATGCGGTTAGGTGGCATCCCTAGGTGGCAACCCTGCTTGAGATTTCCATATTTTGAATACGGTCGATAATATCTTTCATTTGATACCCATATTGGCATATCTTGCCCAATACTTAAAAAAAAATTTAGATAGGTGGCAACCTTGTGAACCGCCCCAAGTGGCAATACTCACGCACATAATCTTAGAATGAATCATACTATCTATAATGTCAAACTTTATCGAGCGGTTCCCGAGATATGGAGAAAAATAAATAAAATGCGGTTAGGTGGCAACCCTAGGTGGCAACCCTGCTTGAGATTTCCATATTTGGAATACGGGCGATAATATCTTTCATTTGATACCCATATTGGCATATCTTGCTCAATATAAAAAAAAAAATTGAGATAAGTGGCAACCCTGTGAACCCCAAGCGGGAACACCCACGCATATAATCTTAGAATGAATCATACTATCTATAATGCCAAATTTTATATTTATATTTATATTTATATTTTTATATTTTTATTGCATCTACTTTTTTCTATTATCATGTCGATATTTAAGACCTATGACTGACACTGTAAAATAATTGTCTAATTGTTCTGTCAGGATGAAACAAACCAATAAACATTACAAACATTATATTACATTACAATCGATTGAGCGGTTCCCGAGATGTAAGAAAAACGCCTACGCCTGAAAGTCGGCTACGATTTCCATTTTTCGTGTCATAACTTCCGTTTCATCATCATCCATTTTCTCAAATTTTACTCTCAATCAAAACTTCATATCGCCGCCTAAGAAGTTAACTTCAAAAAATATATATTTTAAAATTGCTAGCTCGATATTCTTTTTAGACCTGTGGTTCCTTGGTAAAAAACTTCTGAAAATTACCAAATGCAAAAATTTAACCCACCCTAATGCACATATTTCTAAAATTTTTACACAAATCTTATAAGACTTCAAAGTTTTCGCTTACCTTTGCCGCATTCAATGCAAACATGCTTCTTCTCCCCAGAATGGATAACAATATGCAGAGTCAACTGCTCCTTGCGCTTGAATGATTTCATGCAAATCTATGAAAAAAATTAAAAAATATTGCTCATTATTAGATCACTACTCGCTATTAGTTAAATCTTACATTGCACACATGTGGTCTATCGGGTATATGCGAAAGCTTATGACGAGTCAAATGATCTTTACGTTTCAATGCAGCATTACAAATATCGCAAACAAATCGCCTCTCCACAGCATGCGAGATCACATGTTGCTCGATCAGACTGCGATCCGGATAAGCCATTTGACATTCGGGGCAACAGTACAAAGTGGAACCATCCAATGCTTTAATTTCACGTATCTCACCAGGTTTTGGGCGTGGTTTCTTTTCCTTTGGTGGCTTCTTCTTGCGGGTCTTTTTACCAGTGGTCGTAGTAGTACCACCGGTTGAGGTAGTCGCGTTGCCAATCGGTGCAGTGCTCGTAACAACACCATTACCATTCGTAACCGTACCATTAGCTGTAACTGGTTGTTGACCATTATTTTGGGTTTGTCCATTAACATTGCCATTTGGTACATTACCATTCACGACAGGGTGTAGTGAGGGTACATTATTAGTGGCATCTGTCATATTTGACATATGACCATTGTGATCCATACCAACCAAACCACCATTATGGTGAGTAGTGCCGCCATTTGTTTGTTGTTGTTGATTGGTTGGTGGTGCAAGTGAGACACCACCCAATGCCAAACTTAAATTGGTACCATTTTTAAGGACGTCATTCTTGAAGCCCGACGGTGATGTATCCAAATTGCCCAAATTTAAATTCCCTGAGTTAATTTGTGAGCCAACAATACCTGAGGATTCCTTTTTTATAGTTTCGGAATATTTGAGGAAGTGTTGTATTGAGATTGGCAGTGTTGCTGAGAGTAAATGTGATGAGTAATCGACAGTGTTGGCAGTATTGGCCAATGTTTGCCATGATTGATTAACATTTTGCAAGATTTGTTGATTGAGAACTGAAAGGAAATGGGAAGATAGAAGTTAAAGGAGGATATTAAATAGGACTAGAGCTTCTTAGGCGTTTGAGCTACTGCACTGTATCAGGATTAAGAAATCGACTTCAGGATAGGAAATAGCAATCCCGTGGTCCTAGAATTTTTCGGGATTATCTCAGATACCGCGGCCGCCGTGGTGTAGCGGTTAAGTGTTCGGCCTTCTACATCAAGTCGTGGCGGTTCGATGCCCGGCAAAAGTAACATCAAAAATAATTTAGAAAAACAATTTTTCTAAACGGGGTCGCCCCTCGGCAGTAGTTTGGCAAACTCTCCGGGTGTATTTCTGCCATGAGAAGCTTCTCAGCAAAAAATTCATTTGCTTTGCAAGTGCCGTTCGGAGTCGGCAAAAAACTGTAGGTCCCGCCAACTTGTAGGGAAAACTCAAAACCAACACACCACAAGTTGGAATGAGAAGCTCGGCTAAAAATCTCGTTAGAGGTTATGATAACCTGTTGGTTGGTATCTCAGATACCGTCCAAAAAGGTCGGTAGAGGTATCGAAAGACGCGTTTGGACCTCGGTATGCATAATCCGAAAGGGAAGACTCGATTTTTTATTTCTGTCAAAAGATATTTCAACTCAGAAAGGTGTTCTGCACATAAAAACCATGATGCACGACTCAATTTTGGTATCGGAGCCTGTAAAAATTTTTTTTCTTTGTACCTCTCCCGACATTTTTGGATGTGTTCCCGCAAAATCCCAAAATCCTAGGATTTGAATAAAAATAATCACGGGATGGCGCGGAAAGGATTCGGAATATGGATTTTCCGGGCTCGATATCCTAAACAGGATCCTAGCCTAAGAATAAGCAAGTGGATAAGTATAAGTATAAGTTTGAGTATAAGTATAAGTATAAGTATAAGTATAAGTATAAGTATAAGTATAAGTATAAGTATAAGTATAAGTATAAGAATAAGTATAAGTATAAGTATAAGTATAAGTATAAGTATAAGTATAAGTATAAGTATAAGTATAAGTATAAGTATAAGTATAAGTATAAGTATAAGTATAAGTATAAGTATAAGTATAAGTATAAGTATAAGTATAAGTATAAGTATAAGTATAAGTATAAGTATAAGTATAAGTATAAGTATAAGTATAAGTATAAGTATAAGTATAAGTATAAGTATAAGTATAAGTATAAGTATAAGTATAAGTATAAGTATAAGTATAAGTATAAGTATAAGTATAAGTATAAGTATAAGTATAAGTGTAAGTATAAGTATAAGTATAAGTATAAGTATAAGTATAAGTATAAGTATAAGTATAAGTATAAGTATAAGTATAAGTATAAGTATAAGTATAAGTATAAGTATAAGTATAAGTATAAGTATAAGTATAAGTATAAGTATAAGTATAAGTATAAGTATAAGTATAAGTATAAGTATAAGTATAAGTATAAGTATAAGTATAAGTATAAGTATAAGTATAAGTATAAGTATAAGTATAAGTATAAGTATAATAAGTAGTTTAAGTATAAGTATAATTAAAAGCAAAAGATACAGGAACACCAAAGAGATAAAGAGAGGGACTGCATGAAAGAGAGGACTGGGAGAGGGGAAGGTATTTATACACAAAGCATCATAAAAAGCGACAAGCTGTCCAATGTTCTGGTAGGTCAAACCATGGAAACCCATGAATGCCGGAAGCTACTTACATACATATAATGACAAGAAAATCTAGCTTTAGTTAGCAAAGACAAATTCTTGTGGTATCTTCAGATGGCTTTAAAAATATAATTTTTGCTTAAGGATTATTCTCATGTGGCTTCGTTTCGTTGCTGTGCGGACTTATTTTAATGAATTTTTACCAAGAAAACCTTATGAGAACGTCAAACAAGCGGAAAAAGCTTAATGTTAAAAAAATAAAATTAGCCCAAATTTGAAGAGGAAGGAAAATATAAAGATATTCGGTCAACATAAAATTCTTAGTATTTTCCATTTACAGACTACATACATACATCAGCAAAATGTACGTAAGTGTTTAAATATCTATGTACATATGCGTTACATATAAGCTGACAAGCAGCAATCGAGGAATTTTCCGCCACCCGTCAAGGACATTTCGGCGGTGGCTGATGAAATATGAATATACAAACATCTTTGTCAGAGTGGGTGATTGAGATAATTTATTTTTTGTATGCATACATACATACATATATTTCATTGGTAAGGAAGCTTTATATACACGATTTATTGTTGTCTTTACGTAATACAAAATATAAAGAACAAATATTAAAAAAATTATAAGCCAGCAAAAATTATACTTCATAAATGCTACCTTTGCTACTTTGAATATATAAAAGTTTGTGTGCTACAGAAAGTTTCACCTTACAACTATAATAAAAAGACAGCTTGAAATATTTGCTACCGACTCCTGAAAAAATGTGTTGCCCATATTTGCACCACTTTACGTAATACAGAAAAAATCGACCAAATATTAAAGCAAATATAAGGCATCATAAATTGTACTTAAATGTTATATTTGCTACTTTTGATAGACAAACAATTTGTTTGATACAGCATGTTATACCTTACAACTATAATAAAATGACAGCTTGAAATATTTGCTATCAATTCCTGAAAATATATATTGCCCATATTTGCATACGTAATACAGAAAAAAAACGACCAAATATTAAAACAAATATAAGCCAGCAAAAATTATGCTTCATAAATGCTTTGCTACTTTGAATGAACAAAAAGTTTGTTGCTACAGCGTTCTACACCTTCCAAGTATAATAAAATGAAAGTTTGGTATATTTTCTATCGATTTCTGAAAAAATTTGTTGCCCACATTTGCCCTCTTTTAAAATTCACTTAAAATTTTCATAAAAGTGACAAAATGTTACGTATACGTTCCGCCAAATACTTTTAAAAGATTTACTACTTTGTATGCAGCACAGTTTTCCCCAAACTTTTTTCACCTACTTGCTCTACTTAAAATTATGTAATCATATAGACACCACATTTAAACACACATGTAAGTAAGTAAATTACCTTCTTCACGGTCACGCTCAATTTTCGGATGTATCTTCCCTTTATGATCTGTCGAATTGAGAAAACTCAAATCGTTTTGTGGCTGCGAATATGGCAATGAAATATTTTGTCCATATTGCATAGCATTATTGGCTGCCGAAACTGTAAAGACAAAGCGAAACAAAAAAATTAAATGAGTTAAAGTTTTGCAAATAAATAGACAAAGTTTGAAAGTTAAATCAAAAAACTCGGTCAATAAGCAAGCAATGAAGTAGACAATAAATTATAGATTTGTGTGAAGAAAGTTTGACACAATTACACCATTACTACACACACACACATACAATTACATATACACACGGAAATAAAATTAATTACACATTTTCGTTGTTGTACGTGCTCAGACGTTGGCCGAGGTATGTGAATGAGTTGGTTTATTTAAATTTTTTCTATTTTATTTATTTTTGCTCCTTTTTTTTATTTTTTTTTATTTAAAATTTTATACTATTTCTCTTTATATAATTTTACTAAATCACAAACTAAGTTTTCTTATGCAAAGTATTCACAGTTTCAAATATGAGGTAAGTATACGTGCGTTCAACTTAACCAGCACCACCGCACGGCGTCTGTCCGCTTAGCAGAATGAGCCCTTAGTTGATTGGTTGTATGTCTCGTTGCCACAGACAGCCAGCTGTAGGTTCCGAAAAAAATGTAATTGCGAACATAACATCAAACATTCAACATATAGCCGACGTTCAGCTGGTTGATACCGAGCAACAAAATATTTTGCAGATGAATCGGAGTTTATGATGTGCACGTGATGCGTGGAGTGGGTGACAGCTTTAATAAGCAACTCGACATCATATGGTCTGGCAACGAGTATGTGTCTAAGTTATTGTGGTATTGGTGTCAAATTTGTATATATAAAAAATGTTAATTGTTTTTTACTTATACATATATGTAAGTCGAAGGCCATATACACCGTTGAACAGATAAAAACTAACCACACCTTTCTTAAAAGCAGAACTTTTGTCATAACTACACTGTACAACAGCCAAAAAAATCCCATGGGTTTGTAAAGCTTTTGGGTCTGTTGAATCAGATTTTTCGGGTTACCCTAAGTTTTTTCTACAGTGGTAGTTTGTTCAGAGTTCAGTAGTTTTTCTCAATAAGTTACTATGCCCCAATTTTTGGATCTATGGAGCATCTGTATGCCGCCAAATGCAAAAAAAAAATTAAACTATGAACCGAGAAAAATTGTTTAATTACACTGTACAGCAGACGGATGGGTATGGAACCATACCAAATTTTTTAGAGACACTAATGCTATGGATACACTCACGGAGATTATCTTCAATAAATCGTCGTTAATCAGATCCAAATTTTACCCTGCCACACCCAAAATTGAAGATTAACAATCGGCGCCATCTAGTGCTTTAGTTGTATAACTTGTGGTTTAAAACTAGATGTCGCTGAGGGTGGGTTATTTTTTGGTGACTCTAGGCCCAGTAGCGGTAAAATCGTAATTTTTGTAGTTTTCCTTGCTATTTTTGTTTATTTATCGGTGACAGTAGCGGTCAAATCGTTATTTCGTTTCCTGAAATGTGCTCAACTCTTCTTCATTTTTGGGCTAATGTATCAGCCCTACAAGACATAAGTAAAAAAAGGCTTTTCTCGTTTTTCGAAGTTAACCTCTAAAATTTAGTTACGGGCTTTCGAAGTTCCGTGTTCGTTTCTAGCTTTTTTGTTTAAGAAAGTGAAAAGGGCAAAATATAGGCGTGGACTGCTTGCCTCTCTTGTTTGATTGGTGTCCTTTTTCTTTTAAAAAATGTATGTAAGAAGTGATTTACAGGGCCAAAGTGAGATCTTCGAAAAAATTAAAAGCTGCATATTTTTAATTATATGTATAATATTTCCTCATACAGACACTTTCAATTAGAGAAAGTATCTCAATCAAGTAAAAGTAAGAGGAGGGAGAAGGCCAAGCCCACATTTAGCCATTTTAATTTTTTTAACAAAACGCCATTTCTTTAGTTACTTACGTCTTAAACTCTTCAAAATAGTTGGTATGTTCCCATACCCAGCAAAAAAGTTGATTTTGTCGTATAGTGCTATTAAAAAAAAAAAAAAAACTATTTACAGCTACCGATCTCTTTAGAAACCAACCTCTGGAGAGAAAATCTAGGTTGACCCGAAAAATCTGATGTCGTACTCGGATTCAGCACACCCAAAAGCTTTAGGAACCATTGAGAAACCCGGTGGGATTTTCAAAAACTTAAATTTTGTTGTACCGTGCTATTAAAACTTCATAGGTGCACCATGTCGTATGAGTAACTTTGTGTGTCTGCGGTCTTGAAAGAAGTGTTTCTTCTAACAAAGTTGTACATATGTATATCAGGAACTTAGTATGAGATATCGTCGATGCCTTTGCAAAGCCACCTATCGACAAATTACAAAACCACCTATCTGAAAGCAATCAAATTTTACAGGAGAGCAAAAAAACAAATTTACTTTTAAAGTCCGGTCAATATCAACATTTGAAATAACAATAATTCCCACAGAACCAAATTTTGGTAGAGAGCTTCGCCATTATTTTTTGTCAGGAAGAAAATTACTAAAGTCCCCATAGGTGCCGTTTGTGCTAAAACAAAGTTATTCGGGGACAAAAGTCGAGGAAAATCCAAATTTGAGGGTTTTTTTCGAATTTTTCTCAACTTTTGACCCCGAATAACTTTTTTAGCACAAATGGGATCGATGGAGACTTCTGCAGTTTTCTTCCTGGGAGTGAACCTAAGCTATTGACAAAAAAATGGCTTTGTGAAAACTTTTCTTATGCAAGATAAACTAAATTTACCGGACTAGTATTTTTTGATATTGTGGATGGAGAAAAGGTGACACTAGCTCGAGAACTATAGGCTTTACAAAAATAACTGTTTCCTCTGTGGATGCGGAACTTCGTGACATATAAACGGTACAAGAAAATTTTC
>CAXKVI010000001.1:158121179-158138679 GCA_964058755.1 Campiglossa producta
TTTATTTTATTTTATTTTATTTTATTTTATTTTATTTTATTTTATTTTATTTTATTTTATTTTATTTTATTTTATTTTATTTTATTTTATTTTATTTTATTTTATTTTATTTTATTTTATTTTATTTTATTTTATTTTATTTTATTTTATTTTATTTTATTTTATTTTATTTTATTTTATTTTATTTTATTTTATTTTATTTTATTTTATTTTATTTTATTTTATTTTATTTTATTTTATTTTATTTTATTTTATTTTATTTTATTTTATTTTATTTTATTTTATTTTATTTTATTTTATTTTATTTTATTTTATTTTAATTTATTTTATTTTAATTTAATTTATTTTATTTATTTTATTTTAATTTAATTGTATTTTATTTTATTGTTATTTTTTTATTATACTATTTTTTTATTTTTTTTTTTTTTTATTCTACTTTATATAGTACCATTTTATTTTATTTTATTTTATTTTATTTTATTTTTTTATTTCATTTTCATTTTATTTTCTTTTAATAATAATAAAAAAGCGCACCCTTATACCTTATCGGTGCAGGGCAACTGCTTGTTATTAAAATAGAACATCCATATGCTGCTTTATGTACTTACTTCCTTTAATATCGAGAATAGTTCGGGGGGATCCTATACACATACACATAACTAATTTATATGATGCCACACATATGTAAGTAAGTATATGTAGGTATATAAAAATGTTTTTTTTTTTTATAAGCATAACAGTCCTTGGAGCCGAAGCATGATACTGAACTCAAACTCAAACTAATGATTTGTGCGGTAGCCTCCAGCATTTAAGGAATTGCAAAAAAAAACAGAGAGAACGGAAGCTATAGTCAAGTGGATTATCCGCCAGCTAGTTGGGTACCATTGTTAATTCTATTGAACCCAAGAATCAGTTCAATTCAATCAGGGCTTTCGGTATTGAGTAGCAAATCAAAAGCTCCTTTACAATCGATCGAAAGCTTTAGGTTCACGGTTTAATTTTTTGCTAGTTCCTTTAAAATCGATCAAAATCTTTCCAATTATCATTTTGAATGCCGGGGAGCTTATTTAAAACCAATCGAAAACTTTCACGGGTAATTACTTTCAAATCGATCGAAAGCTTTCAGGATAATCCGTTTAAATTCCGGGAAGTTACTTTCAAGGTAGACTTTTTCTATTTTTGGTTTAAAAACCTAGGAATTTACCCTAAATCGAGCGGAAGCTTTTACAGTTTTCGGTATAAATTCTCTATTCTTTAAAAACGAGAGAAAGCTTTCATGACTTTCGTTTTTACGATTAAGTTGCGGGAAGCTACTGTAAATCTATGTGAAGCTTTCACAGTTTTCCGTTAAAGCTTGGACTGTAAGCTTTCACTATTTTTTTTATTCCGGAAAAAGACTTTTAAATAGGATGAAATGCCTGAACCAAAAAAAGTAAAATATTTTGCACTCTCCATAAAATTTTTTCTTAAAACGGAAGCTTACAACTATTTATGTCTAAAATTATACATTCTCCACATCCCTAGTATGTAAATAGGAAATTATAAAAGTTTGTAACAGTTAATATTCAATAAATAATTGATTCAATAAAAAATTCATCAAACAACAGCAAAAGTGAAATTTCATATTACACCGGGTAAGGGTACGAACTCATCATAGTAACGCGCTAACAATTTCGTGTGTAAATATGATAACATTACTCCAGTTACGGAACATAGTCATCGTCTCTGGCATAGTAGAACAACCGAAGCGAAAGCCAAATTCAAAAGGAAGAGCAAACCATGAATCCAACTCAAACTGGTACGAGTAGAAAGCAGAAGCTTTTCACTTTTCACTTCACTTTCACCAATTTACTCAGATGGATATGAGTGAAAAAATCTCCACAACTACTACTCATTACTCAAAACCAACATAACGGTAAATAGAGTACAAATCCCGCAAACTCTCATACTAATCGAACAAAATGTGTAA
Organism: Campiglossa producta; assembly: GCA_964058755.1. NCBI lineage: Eukaryota > Metazoa > Arthropoda > Insecta > Diptera > Tephritidae > Campiglossa > Campiglossa producta. Next base: position 158,123,149 of record CAXKVI010000001.1, read on the forward strand.
CACATAAACAAAGCAAGAGAGTGAGTGAAAAAATTAGAAAAAAAGAGAGTGGGTGAGATGCGAGAGACTGAGTACATACGTATGAGAATGAGTAAGTACGTATGAGAATGAGTAAGTGCATGAGTGGTTAGATGATTAAGAGTGAGTGCTTCAACTAGAGAAAGTGAGTGATTTAGAGAAAATGACTGGAGGAGCGCTACCTTAGCCTACATAACGAGTAAATAACAAAACAAAACAATATGTGATATATAGTGCTGAATAAAATGTCAGTATTCAGCGGATATGAGTATGCGCGTAGAGTAAGAGTAAACGAAAGTGTGAGTAATCTGAAAAAGAGAGTTTGGGTATATGCTTAAATGGGTGGGTTGACTAGCGCAGCCCCATAACTTTATACCACCGAGGTGGGTCATTCGCTTTATGTTATAGGCTGAGTGAGTTATTTTTGTGTGAGGGAAAGCATGGTAAGAGTAGCGCTCCGGGATGGTGAGCAAATATATGCACATAAGTGAAGACATGCATGGATGAAGGGGGTATCTCGCATTTTGAGTGAAACGAGAAAATCGACTTTAAAGTTTTGCTTAAACATTTGAGGTTTTTTCGAATCTTTATGGAAAACTGACAAAAAAATTATGCAAAGCCATAAAAGACATTGCATAATATGCAATAAAAAGCATAAGTTTATATTTAGTGTTTTATATGAAAAAAATAGAAACATACCCCCTTCTTCCACAAATAATATTGAAAAGTTGTGTACATACCCCCTTCATCCATGAATTATCTTCTACAATTTTGACGATAGGCAGATTCTGATAAGACAGAAATATAGATCTGCATAAACACTATTCAGCAATGCCAAAAACAGAAATTGAGTGAGAATGCGACATACCTCCTTCATCCATGCATGTCTTCAAGTGGGAGTAAGAGTAAACGTAGCGCATTTAATTGGTGAGCTTGGCATAGTGTAATAGTAAAGAGAGTGTTTTATGGAGAAAGAGGTGGTGTTTGAGCTTTTTTTTCAAGGGTATGGTCGGCTCCAAAAAGGGTCGGTTGGCTCATTTTGGAGCATGATGACGTAGTGTATTTTTTGTAGGCAATTTTATACTAGATAGGTAGATAAATATTATATGCTCTCACTACAACATACTTCGTATACTAGTGAAATCGAACGCAGATGTTGTTTGCAGTTTGAGACTGTTGAAATGCTGTATATAAATATGTATTTATGTTGTCATCACTATGCTTTTTTACATAAATGCATATTAGGTACATAGTGATATGTGCATAAAAAATACGAGCATATGAGTGTGCTTTTTGTTGCATGTGCAACCCTCCATATTCAAAGCAGATGGGGGTTGATTGGTAAAGCCGGCCGGTTGGCAATTGCCGCTTAAAGTGTGTAAATTTAAAAGTTATTTAAAGCTGCATTTTTTTCGCAAACAAAGCTGAATCCAACACCTAACTACAGATCGATACTTTATATAATTAAGTTTCTTATATGGGCGTTGTTTGTAATGGCGAAAGTCAAAAACCGCTGAACTATTTTTAATTTTTTTTTTGATGGGAGAAGGCACTCTTATATTGGTAGTTTCTCAATCACTATTACAAGCGTTAGCGGAAGTATTGATATTTATCAAATATGTTTTTCATTACTTATATCAGGCAAAAGGTGTTGGGTGGGTTATTTTTAGCCAAAATAAGGACGGGAGGGTGAGTAATGTAGAACTGCGGCTTAAGCTCTAATTTAGTAATCTAGTAATTCAGCGGTGAAAATTTCAATCAATTCTATGCAGCGGGTTTTGTATGATGCTCAAACAAACATACAGACAAATAAACCAAAAGTTTAAAAATAGTCGTTTTGGCTTCTACATATAGCTCTAATAAAGATATCTTTAAATTATTTGATTTTATTCCATAGTTTTATTTTTGATATGGTTTTACATATTTGTATATATGTATTTTATTTTATTTTTTTCCTTTTTCTTGATTTTTTTCATTAATCCTTTTGTTAATTAAATGTTTAGTTTAGTTTAATTTAATTAATTTTATTTTTGAAGTTAACTTCTTAGGCGGCGATATGAAGTTTTGATTGAGAGTAAAATTTGAGACAATGGCACGGAAATAGAAATTGTAGCCGACTTTCAGGCGTAGGCGTTTTACTTATATCTCTGGAACCGCTCAACCGATTTGGATAAAATTTGGCATTATAGATATATGATTCATTCTTAGATTATATGCGTGGGTGTTGCCACTTGGGGCAGTTCGCAGGGTTGCCACTTATCTCAATTATTTTTAAATATTGAGCAAGATATGCCAATATTGGTATCAAATGAAAGGTATTTTCGACCTTATTCCAAATATGTAAATCTCAAGCAGGGTTGCCACCTAACCGCATTTTATATATTTTTCTCTATATCTCGGGAACCGCTCGACCGATGTGGATAAAGTTTGCAATTATAGATAGTATGATTCATTCTAAGATTATGTGCGTGGGTGTTGCCACTTGGGGCGGTTCACAGGGTTGCCACCTATCTCAATTTTTTTTAAATATTGAGCAAGATATGCCAATATGGGTATCAAATGAAAGGTATTATCGACCGTATTCCAAATATTTAAATCTCAAGCAGGGTTGCCACCTAGGGTTGCCACCTAACCGCATTTTATTTATTTTTATTGATATCTCGGGAACCGCTTGACCGATGTGGATAAAATTTGGCATTATAGATATATGATTCATTCTTAGATTATATGCGTGGGTGTTGCCACTTGGGGCAGTTCGCAGGGTTGCCACTTATCTCAATTATTTTTAAATATTGAGCAAGATATGCCAATATTGGTATCAAATGAAAGGTATTTTCGACCTTATTCCAAATATGTAAATCTCAAGCAGGGTTGCCACCTAACCGCATTTTATATATTTTTCTCTATATCTCGGGAACCGCTCGACCGATGTGGATAAAGTTTGACATTATAGATAGTATGATTCATTCTAAGATTATGTGCGTGGGTGTTGCCACTTGGGGCGGTTCACAGGGTTGCCACCTATCTCAATTTTTTTAAATATTGAGCAAGATATGCCAATATGGGTATCAAATGAAAGGTATTATCGACCGTAATCCAAATATTTCAATTTCAAGCAGGCTTGCCACCTAGTGCCAATATGGGTATCAAATGAAAGGTATTATCGACCGTATTCCAAATATTTAAATCTCAAGCAGGGTTGCCACCTAGGGTTGCCCCCAAACCGTATTTTATATATTTTTCCTTATATCTTGGGAACCGATTCATTCTAAGACTATATATGTACATGGCGGTTGCCGCTTGGGGCGGTTCAAAGGGTTGCCACCTATCTATTTTTTTTACCTTTGAGCAAGATATGCCTATATGGGTATCAAGTGAAAGGTATTTGCGACCGTGTTCCAAATATTTCAATTTCAAGCAGGCTTGCCACCTAGTGCCAATATGGGTATCAAATGAAAGGTATTATCGACCGTATTCCAAATATTTAAATCTCAAGCAGGGTTGCCACCTACAGTTCAACTTTGAACTACAATTTGCATATGATCGAAAGTGCATACTACATAGTACCATATTATTTAAAATAAGATCGGTATTAACTTTTAGAAACTTTTTACAAAGGTTAAAGAGTGTGACTCCTGGGACATTTTCCTTTTTTTCGTGATACAATTATTAAGTTTTCTCAGTATTATCGATGCAGTTCCCTAAAAATTTAGCTATGCAAATAGTTACCCCTAACCCATGATAATAAAAAGACCTTTATTGTAAAATTCTGTCAGAGCAATGGGAGTTTATGGCATTTTAAAAATTTGGTACTTTTCCTCTTTTGGGTGGAATGTCCCATATGCCAATATGGGTATCAAATGAAACGAAATTTCGACCGTATTCCAAATATGTAAATCTCAAACAGCGTTGCCACCTAGGGTTGCCCCCAAACCGTATTTTATTTATTTTTCCTTATATCTCGGGAACCGCTTTGTCGTTTTGTATTAAATTTGGCATTATTAGTAGTATGAGTCATTCTAAGACTATATACAGGGCGGTTGCCGCTTGGGGCGGTTCAAAGGGTTGCCACCTATCTATTTTTTTTACCTTTGAGCAAGATATGTCTATATGGGTATCAAGTGAAGGTATTTGCGACCGTGTTCCAAATATTTCAATTTCAAGCAGGCTTGCCACCTAGTCTTCCTATCTTTCTTCGTACAACTCTCTTTCCTATCTCGCTCCCTATTGCTCTTCATTGCCCTCTTCCCTTCTACCACGCCCCTCTTTCTCTATATCCCATTCGCATTGGCCCCTGTTAATTTAGGCCTAATTCTACCCATGTACCAAATTTTAAGGAAAACGCACCATATGTAAGATATTTTCGAATGAATCGTTTCCCTGGTCCACTTCCCGGAAGTAAGATATTGTGAAACTAAACAATTCTCGAATACATCTTATTCATATTTCGTTATTTCTGAACTTAAAAAGTTAACTTTTTTCACGTGTACTGACTACACGCCGTTTTTTTGTTTTTATTTTTGTTCTTTTTTTATTTCAGTCAGTTTTTTTGTTTTTGTTTTTTATTTTATTTTATTTTTTTTATAATTTTTTCTTATTTTTATATTTTTTTAATTTTTATTTTAGTTTAGTTTATTTTCTTTTATTTAAATTTTTTTTTTATTTACTTTAATTTATTTTTTTTTTTTTTTTTTTGATGTCTTTTATTTTATTTTTATCATTTTATATTATTTTTATATTTTTTTTTTTTTCAATTTTACTTTAGTTTAGTGTACATATTTTATTTATTTATTTTTTATTTTTTTTTTTTTAATTATTGTAATCAACTGGTTTTTAGCTCAAATATGTAAAATTGTTTATACCAACATTTTAGTTCAGACACTAGCGACTAGACTATCAGCTTTAAGATTTTTTGCCAAGCAACAAAAAAAATTGTTTGGGGATGAAATGCAAAGTAAATGACTCAAACCTTACAAAATAACATATGTATATATATTTTTATATATACATACATATACACATAACGCACATACATATATACACGCCTCTAAAAGCAGCCAACATCATCATTGTCTCGCTGATAATCACTTTTACAGTTGCCACCCATTTTCATACCATTGTGGGGTGTTGGGAAGCCCCAACAAGTAGGTATAAGCTCCACTACTGCAGTCAATGGCCGCATGGTGGGTGAGTTTTATAGAAATACATACAATATTGTATATCCCTAATACCCTGCAGTGAATTTCCATTATCATTAATACCAGTATCGGTTCTAAGGATCAGAGTAATTAAGAATTTGGAGAGCGGTAGGTTTGGACAGTGTTTAGGTTATCAATCTAAATGTGATTTATCGGGACATTAATTTAAAAAGTTTCAATTATTAATTAATTAATTAAGATAAGTTTAATTACCATGTTGAATAACATGATTTTGGATCTTCCAATTGACTCTGGACAGCCAAAGAATGCCCAGCCAACAAAGCTCAAGAGTGACACCAGGTGTTCTACTCTTGGTAGACATACATACGTCATACCAATACCCAAACCCCTCGACAGCCCTTTTACCAATGAAACAAGTCAGTTTGAGCATCACCCGACGCCACCATCCTGCAGTGTAAGATCTTAATTCATTTTGGCTTATTTGAATAAGTTAATTTCCCAGCAGGGTATGAATTAAAACACTGGCTAAAAGTCGCAAACGTAGCACGCACATGCAAACTCAAAGTGTTTTATACCAAGCCAGCTCAACTAAATTGGTGGCGGGTTTTTGCTTTTTCGCTTTTATTTTGTTTTTTTTTTTTTACCCACCCCATTGTGTTTGTTTTTATTTTACTTTTATTTGTTGCTGCATTGCGTTTGTTTGCCAAGCAATCACTTTCGTAGAGGTCGCTTGCCGTATTCACAAAAGGTAAGGTAGTTCGCTTGCCGTATTCACAAAAGGTAAGGTATTCACAAAAGGTAAGGTAGTTGACTTTACTACAACTCACAATGGTCCCCCTTGAAGTTGGAGCACCTCATTGTCCACAACATACTCGTTCTCAAATATCCTCCTTGCTCTCTTTTTCGTCTTGTAGGGCTGACTCTTCAACTTCTTCAACAGTGCATAGGGATGGGAAAACAGGCTCGATTGTACCTGTTTTGCAATTTTTTGGAGCTTATATTCGGAACTTGGAGCGAAGTTTAGATGCACACGCCAATTTAATTTAATTTTATTTTATTTTACTTTTTATTTAATTTTGGTCTATTTGATTTTGTTTTGCTTTATTAAGTTTTATTAATTTAGTTTTTTATTTAGTTTCATTTAATTTTATTTTTTTTTACATTTTTATTTTATTTTATTTTTTTTATTTTATTTTATTTTATTTTATTTTAATTTTTTTTTTTATTTTTTTTTTTTTTTTTATTTTATTAATTTAAATTTTTATATATATTATATTTTTTATTTAACTTGTTTTATTTAATAATATTTTTTATTTATTTTACTTCATTTTAAGGACTTGTTTTATTTCACTTTATTTCAAATTATTTTATTTTGTTTTGTTTTTGTTTTATTATACTTTTTTATTTAATTCCATTTTATTTTACTTGTTTTCTTTTATATTATTTTATTTTATAATTTTATTTTTTTATTATTTTATTATTTTTTTTTATTATTTTATTTTGTTTTATTTTTTTTTTTTTGTATACATTTTTTTTTATTTTATTTAGTTTTATTTTATTTTATTTAAACTTAAATTTATATTCTATTTAATATGATTTTGCTTTATTATTTAGTTTTACTATTTTATTTTTTTATTTAAATTTATTTTATTTTATTTTTAATTTTACTATATTTTATTTATTTTTCTTTGCTTTATTTATTTTTTTTAATACATTTTTTTAAGTTTATTTTGTTTTATTTTATATTATTTCATTTTATTTTATTTTATTTTATTTTATTTTATTTTACTTTATTTTATTTTATTTTTTTTTTTTATTTTGTTTTTTTCTCTTTCCTTGAATTAAATTTTTTTTTTTTTATTTTTATTTTTTTTTTATTTTTTTATTCTATCTTATTTCATTTTATTTTATTTTTTGTTTTATTTTTTTATTCTATCTTCTTTTATTTTATTTTTTTTTATTTTTTATTTATTTTATTTTATTTAATTTTTTTATTTAATTTTTTATTTTTTTTTATTTTTTTTTTATTTTTCTTTTTTTTTTCTTTTATTTGTTTTTGTTTTTTTTTTTTATTCTATCTTGTTTTATTTTATTTTATTTTTATTTATTTTATTTACCAATTCACTTTCCATCCCTAGGTCTCATACGATTTTTACTCGGTTGCTCAAATTTGCTTACTTCCACTCAACAACTTTATCATCATTATCATCGTTAGCATCGTTATGGTCACCATGATAATCGTTATAATGCCACCACCGTCACTTACTTGCAATTTACACATCAATTTATCATTCGCAATGTGTTACCAACAACAATTTTCTCACCACCCACCACCCTAAATGTTGCTGTCACTGCCGACATCGCGATTATCATCGTCGCCGTCGTCGTGAGTTATTTCGAAAAATCGATAAAAACACCATTAGTATAGTTGGACATTATTTTGTTGCTATTTCTTATATTTTTATTCAGGAGTTGTACTAGTCATTTCTTTTGTGTTTTGGCTCGTCTTCTTCTATTAGAAAAATACTAGTTTAAGTTGTTATTGAAAAGTGAAACTAACAACTTCTCTTTCCATGTGAGTCAACTTCCATTTCCATGTGAGTCATCACAACTTAAAAATTACTCTAATGTATGTACATATATTACCGTATGTTTTTATCTTTTCATAAACGATTTTAGTTTCGACTATGTTATTGTTTTTGTGTTTGTGGACACAGTCCAGTTTTCTTTTTTTACAGTTAGGCATGACACTAAGTAGAGCATAATGTGCTCCCATAGAAGCCGAATAAATAGGTAGGTAGGTTCAAGTGGCTGCCGCAGAGGCACACTTAGGCCAGTTTTGAAGGCCCGTTGTGATACCACCAACACAAGGAAAGTCAGCCCCGGGACCCAGCCATTTGGAAAATCCCTGAGTTGTTGGGATTTTCCACATAGCAGAATCCCGGGACTGACACTCCTAAACCGACACCGTTACTCCTCCTCGAACCACCTAGATGACTTTATGAAGCCCATCAAGTCCTTTATGTCCAGTTCCGCGATCTGGCTTAGACTATCTAGGAACGGAACTCCCAAAAAGCGCGTTCTCACGCCGCTTAAAGCCGGACAGTTGCAGATGAGGTGCTCCACCGTTTCCTCCTCCTCATCATCTTTGCAACTCCTGCAGCATCGTCGGTAGGGCACACTTAGCCTTTCTGCATGCCTACCAATGAGGCAGTGACCGGTTAATACCCCTATCAATATGCAGATTTCCCTCCTAGTTAGGGCATAAATGCGTCTAGACCTTTTAAGATCCCATTTTGGCCAGGTTTGTTTCGATATCCGACACCCTGGGGATTGCAGCCATCTTTCGTTGGCTTGACGGAGTGTGTGCTCCTTCAGCATTAGTTTGCATGTGGCAAACGGCATACCTAAGCGCTCTTTATCCCGAAGAACCTGCTTGGTCGTGCCCTGCCTGGCAAGCTCGTCTGCCTTACAGTTTCCCTCAATGTCCCTATGTCCCGGGACCCATATGAGGTTTACGCGGTTCTGTTGGGCCATCTCCTGAAGAGATCGACGACAGCTGAGCGTCAGTTCAGAGTTGAACGTGTATGAGCCAAGGGATTTGATTGCCGCCTGGCTATCGCTGAAAATAGTGATATCTCCTCCGATAACACGTTTGCTTAACCAGGCCGCGGCGTCCCGGATTGCCGAGACTTCCGCCTGGAAGACGCTACAATGATCAGGTAGTCTGAAGGAGAGTTCAAGGTCCAAATCCCTTGAATAAACCCCTCCTCCAACTCTGCCGTCCAACTTCGAGCCGTCGGTGTATATGGAAGTGCCACCATTTGTTTCGGGACACCAATCCGTCCTCTCCCAGTCTTCTCTGCTGGGAATGTTTATTTTGAAGCAGCTATCCCCGACTGTAGTGGTCGCACAACGATCTGTGCTTAGAGGGAGAAAGCTGTAAGATTCCAGAATACTGGAGTGTCCAATAGTACCCGCACCCCAACTGGAGGTTTCTCTTAGGCGCAGAGCTGATGCCGCCGCTGACCGAAACCCTTCCAGATCAAGTGGCAAAATGCCCAGAATGGCCTGGAGGGCTTCGTTGGGCGTTGTCCTTAGCGCACCGCTTATACAGATCATATTGGATCTATGGACTTTCCGCAACAGATTCAGGTATGTTGTCTTGCTCAGTGCCGGCCACCATACGACGACTCCATACAGCATGATTGGGCGAATGATGGCCGTGTAGATCCAACTGCATACTCTAGGGCTGAGCCCCCATTTTTTGCCAATGGCTCTTTTGCATGTGTAAAGAGCGATGCAAGCTTTCTTCTGGCGCTGAAGAACATTCTCCTTCCAATTCAGTTTCCTGTCCAGAACTATGCCTAGAACCATCTGTCAAAATCAGCTGATTGGTTTCTTTTGAAACAAAATTTTGCTCTCAACTCTCATTTGCTTGTAGACATCACGAATGCAATTAACGACAGAAATCATGTTAATTCGTAACAAAAATTTACATCGCGAACGGCCCTAATAACACTATACAGCAAAATCAACTTTTTTTCTGGGTATGGGATCTAACCAACATTTTTGAAGAGATTGATGCATACATATAAAAACCACGTACCCCATTTTTCGAAGTAAGCCTCTCTAAAATAGGTTATGGGCTTTCGATGTTCGAAAATAAACCCTTTTAATTTTAGCTTTGCCAATTACTGTATTTAAAAAGTTAAAAAATTAAAGATGTATGCGTGGCCAGCTTGACTTCCTTGATATAAATGTTGGTATACACTTTTTGTTTTAAAAGTTTATGTAACAACGTTAGACGGGATCAAAAGTTAGATCTTCGAAAAAAATTAAAAGCCGCATATTTCAAAATTTTTTCAAGGGATTTCGAAAAACTTCATGTCGTTGTAAAAAAAAGGGACCCTATACTGTAGAAGCCAAAATTTTGCAATTAAATTTTTTAGCTCAAAATGTTATTATAAATTTTGAATTAATATTAATTTCGAAGATAAGAATTTTTTGAATGAATTTTTCGAATTAGGTTTTTTCACTATCGACGCCCTATCTCTCTTTCTCTGGTATTGATAGCTACTAGAAATCAATTCCGTACTTGTTTACTCGAAAAAAATAGCAATTTTTAGTAACTTTAGGAAGCAATTGGAATCCTATCGGCAAATCGCAATGAAAACCATTAGATTGAAAATTGGAAAAAATTGTCTATAATTATATGTTTAGTGGTTATTAGAGATTTTTATATACGGCTTTCAAACTTAACAAATCCTTTTTTATATTCCCTATGCTCCAATAAGAGTTATGAACGCTGATGATGATGCTAACAACTTTCAGTAACCTTTTCCAACACAGATTTTTTCGGTTATACTACTGACTTTATTGCTACAGCTCTATTAGCTGCCGAGATATTTGTATTTTGAAAAGATTTTCTTCAAAACAACCCCAACGTGCTTTGGCCACGCCTATCCGCTGGCTATCATACGGCTAGCTGCCTCAAAGCCGCCACTAAGAAGCAGCAGCGTATATGACAACAATGCTTGCAAACGTTATGCGCTCTTAGTTTTATTATTTTACAAAACGTGAAATGCATCCACAAGTCATTCGAAACATAAATAAGTCGATGTTGCCTTTTTACTACATATTTTTTTTTTTTACTCCTTTTACACCATTTAATTAAATATTTTGTTTTGTATGGTTTTGCAATTTTTTGTTTGCACTTAATCCCTCTTCTCACATATGCGCTCTCCTCGGCGCTCATCATCACTATGAGTTATGCTAATTAATTTTGAGTTTCAACTAATGTTTTTTTCTTTTTCTTTTTTTATCAATGTTAGTTTGTTTTTTATTTAAATATATATCAAGTGTAAGCAATATCGATTTACAGCTACGAATATTTCTATATTTATATATATATATACTCTATATAATGTTTGCATACATATGTATCTATCATCATTCATTTAATAATACATAGTTTTACTTTTAATAATTTTTTTTTTTTTTAATATATGCAGTTTTCGTGTATTCGTGCGCACTTCTTCTACTCATTTTGCTGCTTGTTTTTTTTTATTTCTTTGTGTTTCGTTCTTTGCTTCAATACTTGCATAAACTATACAACATACAAGTGTATACTAAATTTTAGAATATATATATTTTTTTTTGTTTTTTTTTTTAATTTAATATTTATAATAATAGTATAATTTTTCATTTATAATTTAATAAGTTATAAGCTACACATAAGTATATGAAATTTACTTAATTTTCTTCTCTCTTCTTTCTTCTTTTGTCCTTCTACCTTTTGCTTTCATGTTTTGTTTCTGTTTTGCGTTGCTTAATAAACACTAATGGGGTTTGAATTTTCATTATTTAAGTTCTTTATTGTTGTATTTAAAGTTATTTTAAATATTTTCTTTTTTTTTCAAATATTAAACATTAAATTTACATGCACCACATGTTTGTGTGTGTGTGTTGTGAGAGAGCGCGTCTTCTCTCATTCTTCAAATGCGTACATACATATAGCATAATTGCAGCTTTAAAAATATGCTATTTTGTGTTTTTTATACAAAATACTTTTTCGCATCAATTACACTGTACAGCAGCCGTCTGAGTATGGGATCTAGCCACCTTTTTTGAAGAGAATGAAACATACATAAAACAACTACGTACCCCGTTTTTCGAAGTTAGCCTCCAAAAGTTAGTTAAGAGCTTTCTAAGTTCGAAATTAGGCCCTTTTATACTTGCCTTTCCAATTGCCTTTCCAATTAAGAAAGAAAAAATGTGGGCGTGGTCTGCTTCACTTCCTTGTTCGAGTGGTATACTTTTTGTTTTTGATTGAATTTTTTCGAAGATCCAACTTTTGACCCCATTGAAAACTTATAAAACAAAAAGTATCACCAATCGAACAAGGAAGTCAAGCAGACCACGTCCACTTTTTTCCTTTTTTAATTTTTTTAATGCATCAATTGGAATGCCGAATAAATAGCAAAACTAACTTGTGAAATCAAGGGTACCCCCTATTTGTTGACAAGACAAAACCTGGAATATCTCAGCTCGAGAAAAGGTGGACTTATGTATATCAGGTAACCTAGGCAGAACCAGAGTTAGAAAGCACACCAAGTAACCAAAACTCGAAACAAGTTATGGAGTACGATGACCATGTGGCAATCCTGATATCGGGTCCTTTGATGACATGAACGTTGGGAAGCAAAGGCCGACATGCTGACTATTGTCAGTGAAAAGTTTGATGTGCTTTTGAATTTTATGCTCAGTTCACCCAATTTTTTTTTTCTCAAAATAACAAACCCTTTAAGAGGTTGAGCTTTTCATTATTTTATCTACATTTTCATTAAAAATACTCCAAAAAGATATTATGCTAAATTACAAGGGACTGCATAATTTTCCCATCTTACAAATACCTATCACTACTTTTGATATTTATGGCAAACAACAAGAAAGCCCCTGCATGCAAATACCTTTTTTGTTGCACAAATATTTATTGCCTAATACCTGCAATGAATGGCTTTATGGCATGTCCCATACAACCCTCTAAACCCAAGATCAATGAACTCTGTGAGCTAGCTAAGTGATTGCAAAGTGCAAAACAAACGAAACGAAAAAAGTAAGGATGAGCAATATAAAGAAATTAAGTGTGAATGCATGTACAGTAGTGTTCATTATAATAGCAGTCTTTTTTTCAACATCAGTATGTAGCAATTATTCTTTCTGCTCGAGTTTTCCCAGGCCTTGAAACCCTTTTTCAATCATATGGCGATATGTTTTGCTAGAATTTTGACGTATTTGTCTTGGTTTGCTGCAAGGACGGAAACCGAAACCGTAACTGTAACCGATTAAAACCGTTTCATTTTTCAAAACCGAAACCGAAACCGTAACCGTTATTTTGATCTGAAAAAGAACGAAACCGTAACTGTAACCGATTAAAACCGTTTCATTTTTCAAAACCGAAACCGAAACCGTAACCGTTATTTTGATCTGAAAAAGAACGAAACCGAAACCTTTTCAAAAGCCGGAACCGGTTCCAAACGGTGTTTTTATTTGGAAACCGAACCCGGAACCGAAATAAATTTTGAAGAACGAAACCGGAACCGAAACCGAATCGTGTTAAAAAACCGAAACCGAACCCAGAACGTTATTTTAATCGGTGTCATACCTTGGTTTGCTGTAGGTTTCGTTCGCTCGATGTAACCCCACAGTGTCTGTGGGTGCTGTACGTAGTGAGCGAGAAATATGTTTCCATGGCTTGGCCGACAGAGCCAGCTGTGTTCAGGTTATGGATCAAGCCCCGGCATATAGTGGGACAATTGTCCGTAAATCTGAGAACCAATGAAACTGTTGGTGCGCTTGTGAGAGCGCTATGATCGCACTGACCAATCAATGGACGTCGTTGGTTATGCCTAGTCGCTCAGTGACAAGCAATGACTCAACAACATACGATGTTGCTTTGGTGCTTGCGAGTGAGCGACCGAGAAAAAATAGATAACAATTCACAGTAGAAATTCATCTGCCGGGCCCTGTTATGGATGTAAAACTTTCCTCCTGCAGAACATGGTTTTCTTTCTGGTATGCTTAACTTTATTCTTCTCGATGAAAACCCGAACTGGCCCAAACGAAATTCTACAACGGATGACAAAAAGTCGTTCCAATATACCCCTATTAAATATATGGAAATAGTCACCGAGGTATTTTTGAGTTGTTTTCGCGTAGCTAACGATGTTTCAGAACACGAATTTTGAACTTAGCAGAACAACCAAATACTTAAAAACTATTTGTGGGCGGTGTGGGCAGTGATGCCAGATAATCTCCGAAAAATTTCCCACGATAAAGGGAGAAAATCCCTCCCTTATTGAGCGAATTGTATTTCAACTGCTGAGTGGAAAATCACGCTGTTTCAAAATATTTTTCAAAAACGCCCTATCTCTCAATTTGTTGGAAGAACGCTCTATTTCAAATTTCTTTCCAATGACGCCCCACCTCATTATGTGTTTGAAAGACGTCCTCTCTCAATGAAAATTTAATATATTTTCAGCTGTGGTGAGGCGTTTTTCAATCAAATTTTTAAATAGGACGTTATTGACAAAAAAACTCTGAAATATGGCGTTTTTTAGCCAAATTTTTGAAATAGAGTGTTATAGAAAAAAAATTTTATATAGCTCATTTTTGAAAACTTTTTTGAAATCCACCCAGCAGTCGATTTGTAATTTTACGCTCAGTCTGAACACTACATTTTTTAGGTTAAAACCTCATCATATATACGTAGGCAACCAAAATATTTCTTTTTTCATACGAGAGACTTAAAAATGTCCCTTCTACAATTTTTTTCGGTGAAATATCCCTCAAAAACGGCAATTCCCACGATCTGGCACCACTGGGTATGGGATCATCATGGTCAAATATACTCAACATTGCTATGGTGCAGACCTTTATTGTGCTTGAAGTTGGGTAAGTATATCCGTGGACTACCATTCCTGTGCCTATATCAACCAGGAGCGGATGCTTTGCTTGAAAAAGATTTCGGATTTATAGGTGTAAATAGTGTAGTGGCACGGTATATCATCTTTAGTAGGGTGGTGCATTTTCGCAAGAAAAAAATCTCATCAATTGTTAGCCCCTTATATTAATTTTAAGCACTTGTAATTTTAATTTAAGTTTATAAATGTTATTTTTTTACTCAAATTTCGAATGCCTAGCCTCTTTTTTCAAAATCAGACGAGCTTTATTCTAAGCAAACGGGGAAACAATTTTCGCTTATATTTTACAGCACTAAAAACATTTCAACTGTCAAAATCATTAATGACTGCCATGATTCTGTCAAAATATTTCCCTGGCATATTTTAGAGCTCGCCGACAATGAAGCTTTTGTAGAAAAGCGCCAAATATAGTGCGATTTAGAAGAGTTATCTAGGTCCTACGCTCACTAGGGGAAGCGGACAATAGTAGAGAAGTCACAATAGAGCGGGTTTTCAATAGTCCAACCCTACCTACTTAATAACCGCCTTCAAAGGGATGAATAAAATAACCGAGTTTGAAGGAAATTTAAAGGTTAGAGCGTATTTTTTTCACACTTTCGTTGTATAAGGTGAGCCTATTGTAAATCGGTTTCATTGAAATGTGGGCAATTTCACGCTCCTCTAAATAGCCTTTGAGTTTTTTCGTGTATCTCGGACTGAGGCACCAGTGGGTTGAACCTACTTATAACGACACTATCTTATACCACTTCATGCCATGCACTGCTATTATTATGTACGCTACTGTACTATAAACACGGGTATGAGTGCAACGCTGCATGCGAAATGTGTTGTCATGACAATGAATTAAATTATGAAATAGCAGCATCCTT